>PVHP010017492.1:0-34321 GCA_004024765.1 Zapus hudsonius | reverse complement strand
CCTTGCCTGGTTTGGGGATTAGGGCAATGGAAGATTCATAGAAGGTGTTTAGAATCCTTCCCTCTTTTTCTATGCTTCTAACAAGCTTCAGAAAGAGTGGTTTCAGTTCTGTGATGAAGGTTTGGTAGAATTCAGCTGAAAAACCATCTGGTCCTGGACTTTTCCTTTTGGGAAGGTTTTTGATTACATCTTCAATCTCCGTGGATATGATAGGTTTATTTAGTGATTTTATCTGCTCTGGGTTAAGCTTTGGTAGTTGGTCGATGTCCAAAAACTTATCCATTTCTTCCAGGTTCTCTAATTTTATGGAGTAAAGGATTTGGAAGTATGACCTGATAATACTTCCGATGTCTTCAGGATCTGTTGTGATCTCGCCCTCGTCCTTTCTGATGTTGTTGATTTGGGCTTTCTCAGTTCTTTGTTTGATTAGATTGACTAGGGGTTTGTCAATCTTATTAACTTTTTCTAAGAACCAACTCTTTGATTTATCTATTTTTTTAATTGTTTTCTTTATTTAAAATTCATTAATCTCAGCTCTGATTTTAATTATTTCCTTTCATCTTGAGCTCCTCGGGTTAGCCTTTTCCATTTGTTCCAATGATCTTAGGTGGGTGGTTAGGTGATTGATTTGAGACCTCTCTGTCATTGATATGAAGGCATTTAGAGCAATGAACTTCCCTCTTAGGACTGCCTTCATTGTGTCCCACAAGTTCTGATAAGATGTGTTATTGTCATCATTTATTCCTAGGAAATTCTGAATTTCCTGTTTTATTTCTTGGATGACACAATCATTTTTTAGGAGCGCATTATTCAGGCGCCAGTACTTTGTGCATTTTCTGGATCCTGTTCCATTGTTAATTTCTACCTTTAATGCATTATGGTCTGATATGATGCATGGAACTACGTCAATCTTCCTGAATTTGTTTAGGGATAATTTATGACCTAGGATGTGATCAATTTTAGAAAAAGTCCCATGCGCTACTGAGAAGAATGTATATTCTGTGTCTTTGGGTTGCAACATTTTGTAAATATCTGTTATCCTCAGCTGGTCAAAGGTATTATTGAGCTCCGTTATATCCCTGCTGATCTTCTGTTTGCTTGATCTGTCTAGAAATGATAGAGATGTATTAATGTCTCCTACTATGATGGAGTTAAAGTCTATTTCTGCTTTATTTTTGAGTAGGGTTTCCTTTATGAGCTGTGTTGCACCCAAATTTGGTGTGTATATGTTAATGATGGTGATATCTTCCTGTTGGATCATTCCTTTGATGAGTAAGAAGTGCCTATCATTATCCTTTTTAATTGATTTTAGTGTAAATTCTATTTTGTCAGAGATTAATGTAGCCACACCCACTTGCTTTTTACTTCCACTTGCCTGATAAACTGTTTTCCATCCTTTTACTCTAAGAAGATTGCTGTCTTTCGAGGTAAGGTGCGTTTCCTGAAGGCAGCAGTTGGAAGGTTCCATTTTTCTGATCCATCTTTCAAGTCTGTGTCCTTTTATAGGGGAGTTAACTCCATTTATATTCAGAGATATAACTGTGAGGTTTTCTCTAAGCCCTACCATGTTGAAGGGTTAATGGAGGTTTGTGTCTGTGCCGCTGTTATTAGCTTACTGACTGTGATTGTCGTGCCTGATCTCTGGTACTCTTCTGAGGTAGATTTCTTGTTTCTTCTGTGTGGGATATGTCCTGTAGAATCTTCTGTAATATTGGCTTTCTGTTCAAATAGTCGTAGAGCTGGTTTACTTCATGGAACACTTTCAATTCTCCATCTATTATGAGGGATAGCTTTGCTGGGTACAGTAGCCTAGGTTGAAAGCCATACTTCTTTAGGCCCTGAAACGCATTATTCCAAGCCCTTCTGGCTTTCATGGTTTCTAATGAGAAGTCTGAGGTAAGTCTGATGGATTTTCCTTTATAAGTTATAGTTTGCTTTTCTCTTGCAACTTTGAGAATTTGAGAATTCCTCTTCATGTCCTGTCTGTTTAGAGTCCTCTGGGCTGCTTGAATGTTGAGTGGGCTTTCTCTTATTAGATAGGGGAAGTTCTTGAATAATTCTGTTGAAAATAATTCCTATGCCCTTAGCCTAGCCTCTTCTCCCTCTGGGATCCCTATGATTCTAATATGGGCCTCTTTATGGTATACCATAGATCCCTCAAATTTTGCCCACTTGATTTCTTTAATTTTTTGAAACCTATGACATCCTTATTAAGACCTTCTGTCTTGTCCTTAACGTCTGTGAGTCTGTCCTCCAGATTGTCAACTCTGGGACTGATTGATTCAAGTGAGGTTTTTAACAACTCCGTTTCATTTTTGGTTTCTGCTATAATTTTGTTTAAAGTCTCTAATTCTTTGGTGAGATCCAATTTCCAATCTATTTTTGTTTTTGCTAGGGATTCCTGAAAATCATTTTTAAGTTTTCTTAAGTCCTCATCAAATTTAATCAATTGATTGTCTAACTCCTCCCATAGTTGGTTCACCTTCAATTCACTTAATGTGTTTCTGAATTCATTCATATTTCTCTCCATTAAATTCAGTCTGGAGTCTATGCTTATATTGGTGAGCTTCATCTCATTCATGTCTTCTTTCATAGTTTCCATATCAGCCATTAACTGCTTCATGTTTGCATTGCAGTTGTGGTCAGGAGTCATATTATTCTCTCTTTGGAATTGTATATTTGTTGTCTCCACTTCCTTGCCACTTTCCTATTCCATAATAGGACTAGGGGCCCTGAGTTGGGGAGTTCCTTCTTTGATTTCTGTGGGGGTTTTTTTGTTGGTTTCTGCCCATGTCCAGGTAGGGGAGTGGTACTCAGGCACCCTGGGGAGTGCTCTTCAGCCCGCTTTGCTTCCAGTGGAAAGATCCCCGGGTTTGATCTTAAACAGACGTCTTTCCTGTTGGGGTGTTCTGTCCCCAGAGGGGCTTAGATCTTTACCTGTCAGAATCCCTCTGTATGTGACTGTTTAGTCTTAGAGCCACCTCATAGGCCCCTATCCCCATTTGGTATGCTGCAGTAGAAACAGCCCCAGCACCCTGAACTATAGAGCCCATTGTTTTCCCACCTGACTGTGCCCTGCTGTCAGTGGCGCGTGGTACCTGGTGCCCACCAAAGCCGCCTGTGCCCTCCTGGCAGGGCCTCTGCCCTCCCAGAACTGACAGAGGTTCTCAGGTGCCTGAGGCCTGGCCCTGCCTGGCAGCTGTGTTCTGGATTGGGCTTCCAGAACCATGCTAAGTCAGTTTGCCCAAGGAGCACGTCTGCCTGTGTATGTGCAGTGGTCTCGGGGAGAAGTGCACCCAAGAATCGGGTGCTGGAGGGAGGGGGCCCTGGGAGGGAAAGGTGCTCAGCCAGCAAGTGCTCTGGAAGTGCCTGAGAGGAGACAATGGCAATGGTGGGAGCTTGGGGTGGGGAAAGGGAAGCTCTCTGTTCCTCTGCAGAGCAGAAAGCCGCTGGAGAACCCTATCTGGGCTGGTGCCGGAACTGGGGAGATGGTGGGCTTGGGTTCAAGGTTGGTTGGGGTCCGGGGTTTGGATCCCAGCTGGAAAATCAAACCTTTATGGAGAGAGTCCTGGTGAGGCTGTTACTTGTCCGCAATCATGCTCTGCCCCTCCCAAATAATCCATTTTCTACATTGATATATTTTATTTTATGTTATGGTCCTCCTCTATATTTCCTGTCAAAGTGTTGATGGGCCCAATATTGTCCAGATCTTGTATAGATAACCACAGCTGCTGTGAGCTCATAAATGTAATGGTCATATCATGTCTGGATGGTAGCATGCCAAAGCATTTCTCCCCATCCTTAGGCTCTTACCTTCTTCTCACCCCTCTTCCATAATGTTCCCTGAACCAGGGAGGCTATGATAGAGATGTCTAGTTTAGAACTAAGCCTGCATTAGTCACTTATCCTCAGCACTTTGATGACGTCTCAGTCGACCAATAGTCACCACTAGCTACAAAACGAAGCTTCTCTGACCAGAGGTGAGAGCAATTCTAATATATGGAAATATTTGGACACTTTGATGGGCACAATATATTTAGATAAGTAACAGTAGTAGTTTCTCCCCAGTGGTCTATGACCTTCTCAGGTAGAGGTTTTCGACTAGGTTTTCAATATAAGGTATCAAGTCCCTCCCATGGAACTAAGAGCCACTGGCTAACTGCCATAATAGTCATGCCATGATTGCACCAGTGGGCACATCTGGCCTGGCTAATAACTTGTATAACTCACTGGGTGGATACACCACTGGTTAAGGCTCTTGATGACTTTTCTCCCTTAGCTCTCTGCATATTGCTTTTCAGTGTATGACTGCTAGCAAGAATGGAGGGTGCTTCCAGCTCAGTTCCAGCATGGTGTCTTCAGCAATAAAGCCTTATCATCTAGATATGGTGGGCAAACAAGAGCATTGGCAATGGCCTGTATTGTTTTGGAGGGGACTCAGTGGCTTCCCTAACCAACAACTCACTGAGAGATATCCCATTGCTATCGCTGGGGTTTTCCTGTAACAACATATGGCATCTGAGATCAATATTATCCACTCCTTAGGGTACTGCTACCCATACTCCATATTTTTTTGAATTATACTTTTAAATTAGCTAACATTTAATTGCTATCCATGTTAATTGTTGCTGCATTCACAATACCTAGGAAGGGTAATCCACCTAGATGCCCATCTACTGATTAACTGATAATGAAGATATGGTACATATGCACAAGAGTTTTATTCAGTTGTAAAGAAGTTGAAATTATGAAATTTTCTTGAAAAATGAATGGATCTGGAAAATACAATATTAAGTGAGGTAACCCAGGCTAAGAAAAGAAAACCCTGCATGTTTAAGTAGAGTCAGAAAGGGGGGTATCATGATGGATATTGTTGAAGATATTTTTTTAAATGTCGCTTTCTGACTAGCAGAAAGTCAATAAGTCATTCTGAGGTGCAGAATCCAACCATGGCTGTTTCACAGGAATCCAGCTGCTTACCGCCAAGCCTAAAATGCAAACTAGTCAGTGATCTGCCGAGAGCCAACAACCAGAGCACTGAAATCTGCTTTTGAACCAAGTAAGATTTCTCCTAAGGGAAAATTTGCAAAGCACAATTTATACTGGTTTGGCTGGAACGAGTCTAGTGACTGGAACAGAGAGGGGGGCACAAATCACAGGCTGTTTTCTCCAGCTGACTTCACCCCTGTGTATTTCAGGCAGCCACACATCGACAACACCATAGATCTTGGATGGTTGTGGAAGGCTCCAATTGAAAGGCACCTTAGATCATCAAGCTGACCCTCTTCACTTTATAGATAAGGGCAAAGCTAGCCACTCTTGGCTTTGATGTCTTGTCAGCTCACTATGCCAAGACAATGACACAGCTCCAGTTGTGAAACTCTTCGTCAGTGCCTTTTTCTCTCTACAAAGTCTCCAATTGAGATGGCTCTGCTAGATTGAGTTGTATCTAATGTCCCCCTCAAAGTCTAAAGATTGGAGATTGTGTCAATCATTCTTTTTTTTAATCTTTCAATAACTTTCTAATTTCCTGGAGGATTGAAAGTACAGTGAATTATTTTCATGTTGTCATACCATACAAGTAACAGAACATAACAGTAGGCTGAATAGACAACTATTCAGAGAAAACAAAAAGACCAATGTCAAAGTTTGCATTTATTTACCAGTTGTTAGTAGCCGCTGGAGGCTGGTGAGTGTGATTCCAGCCACTGCAACCCCTGGCTCATTAGATTAGGGGAAGACTACTTAATGAGAGTAATGTCTGTGGTGGGCATTGGGAGGGAGAGAAGGAGTACATCTTTATGGGCTCTGCTATAGACATGTAAGCCTCTACTCTTTATTAAATAATTCCCCAGTATAAACTATTAGAGGTTAGAATTAATCCTTTCTCTTTAAACTTCTCGTGAAGAAATCCTTTGATAAGGTGGTTACTATGGGTGTGCCTTCCATTTTTGTGTTGAATTGTTCTTGCACATTGGATTAATAACACATAGTGGGCCCTGCATTTATATTTTTTATCTGTTGTCTACGGGAGTCCCATGAGAACCCAGAGACACATTTTCCAGGGAATCTTCCTTAACAACAAAACTGAAGCTAAAACAAATGGAATGTTTTAAAATATTTGCCCACTATGACTGTTGCTACTGAATGGAGTTCAGGGGCAGAAGGGGAGGCTGAAGTTTTATTCAATTATATTTCTTTTTCAGAAAGTAATACAATTTTTTATTTGTTCCAAATACGACTGTGAAGATATGAATTTGAGCTACTCTGCAATACATGTTGTACCATGGACAGTTAAGTGAAGTTCATAGTCATACAACAGAATAAAGTGATATACATTTACTGATAACATTGGTGTGAATATTAAACAAAGCTAAACAAAGCTTGGAATCTCTTTCATACTTTTATTTATTTTTTTAAAATGTTTAACTTTATGTTGACATTTTCATACATACACATAATGGATATTGATCATAACCCCTCCCATTACTTTTTGTGCCCCATTCTGTTTCCACTGAACCCCTTCTTTGCATACAATTCCTCTGGTTATCTTTTTTATGCAAGAAAGCCATCTGCTTTCACTCTAGAGAATTCTTTTTTAAACTTTTCTGAGTAGAATCAGTTTTTTAAATGTGCAGAAGCACACATTTCAGAAAGGTGCTTCTTCTGTCTTGATAATATGAAAGGAAAAGAAGCTACATGAGAAGTCTAAACTCTGGACTCAGCTGTAGGAGCCCTGCCTTTCTGTGTCATATAGGTTGGAGATTCATGTGAACTCTCATACCTTCACAGAAATAGTTCTGCTGCTGTTATAGAAGTCTAAACACATGGCACCAGGAGGCACCATATAGATCACAAATTCTAACTTCATAAAGTGGCATATGGATCACTTTGCAACAGCCTAGTCTCTGCTTACAACTATATTTGTTTAATATAGATTTATCCTCCTTCTCTACATGTGAGGACATTTTACATTAGAAGAATTTATAGTGCTCTTTCAACGAGATCAAAACAAAAGGATGCTGTTTAAATAATTGGCTTCTGTTTGGGTATATATGTAAACATGAAAGTCCTAGAAACCCGTCAGTCAACTTTGTTTCTCTTCTAAAGAACTTGGTGATTTCCTGGATACTGGTCCCTTGAAAGCCATCTTAATTGCACCTGCATTAGTAAGTTTTCTATGCAACAGTAATTGCAAATGTCTATGATGCTTGTCGAGTGAAAACGCCAAAGGAAATCTGTGTGATCTCTAGTAGCAGCACATAATTAAAGGTCTCGATGTAATCGAAAAGTGTCTTGTGCACTTTTAACTGGGGTTTCATTGAGCATGCATCTAGTTGAATAGAATGGCCCTTGCTAAAACCAAATACAACTCCACCATTCATCGAACAATAATCAGCAGTAAACTGCCACAGGGATCTGAGAAGTTAAATACATTGTAATAGTCATCCCAATAAAACTGTTCTGGCGATGACTAATGAATTGGCTCAATTTAATAGGATCTCTGTCATGGTACAGAAGCAACAGAATTGGAGCCAAGTCACACATTAAAAGCTATGTGAAGTCTTTAAGATCCAATGCCTTCCGTAGCTTATATCACAAAAGTTCTCTGTTCATAACATGAGAGTTTGTATCTGCGTCAATCAGTTTCTTCTCCTCAGAGCCCACATTTTAGATCAGTCAACTGTCAGGCATAACCCAAGGTATCAGTTCACAAGCACTTTAAGTCAAAAGCCATCAAATGGATGTCATCAAGCTAAAAAGCTTTTGTACAGATATACCATAAACAGAACCTACAGACCACCATTAGAATAGCAGAAAATCTTCACCAGCTGCTCCACTGACAGAGGTCTAATATTTAGAACTGACAAAGAACTAAAAAAAAAAAATAAGTAATATAAAAAAATCAAATAATCCACTCCAAAAAATGGGGCAGCGAACTGAATAGGGAATTCACAAAGGAAGAAATACAAATGACTAATATTTAAGAAAATGTTCAACATCCTTAATCATCAGGGAAATGCAAATAAAAGCAATTATGTGATTCCACCTTACTTCAGCTAGAATGACAGTCATTTAAAAATCTGACAATACTATCCATGGTCCCATGTCACAAGGACTGATCCAGATGACCCATGGAGGAGGATATCCAGCTGACTGGGGATGGGGGTGGGGGGCATCGGGGAATTAGGGATAGCAGCTCACTGTCTGCCCACTGAATAATGTAACTCATTATGGACAATAAAAAAATTAAAAAAAGAAAAGAGAAAAAATCTGACAATAGATGTTGTCAAGGATGAAGGAAAAAAGGAACCCTCATTCACTGCTGGTGGGAATGCAAACTTGTATGATCACTGTGGAAATCAATATGGAGGCTCCTGAAAAAGATGAAAAAAAGTTACCAACTAACCCAGCTATTCCTCTACTGGGCATCCACCCTAAAGCCTCCACTCTCAATACAGAGACATTTGATCAACCATGTTTATAGCTACCCAGTTCACAATAGGTAAAAACTGGAATCAACCCAGATGCCCATTGCTGGACAAATGGACATCAAAGTTGCAGTACATATACTCAATGTAATTCTACTCATCAGTAAGGGAAAGTGACGTAATGAAATTTGCAGGAAAATGGATGGACTTGGAACAGATCATGCTCAGTGAACTCACACAAACACAGACAGAAAACCACAGCATATTCTCCTTCATCTGCACTTCCTAGACAGGAACTGCTTGAGTTGCAAGCATACCTTACATGCAATTTGAGGGAGAAATAATAGAGATTAATGTGTTTCTGGGGAGGGAGAAGGAGGGGAGAGTGGGCGATAAGGAGAGATATACACAAAACTAAATCTAAAATGAATTGGCACCATAGAATCCTTACTCCTAGAGAGCAAGCTAAAAGATATAACCCTACAAAGGAATATAGGGGTATTGCCTAATAAGAAGGAGGGTCCAGAAGAGGGTGGGATGAAGCCTAACCCTAAAATATTTGGCTCAGGCTTAGATCTCCCAGTGCCAGAAATTGGTTACTACCCACATTAAGCTGTTGATCAGAGAGACCTACACGGTCCCTAAAACAATACAGGCTTCTATAAAAGCACTTGGTTACCTGCCCCAGGCAAAAGAGAAGACCCTATTGCTTAATACACCACAGGATGCCAACACACAACACAGAGAGACCTGGCTGGAACCTGAAAGGAAGCCAGTCCCCAGATAGTTAGCCCACATAGTACTGGAAGGGCGACATGTACTGCTCGGGGAATTGGCCAACAATGTTGGGAGAAAGCAGGAGATACTGCTATAAATAACACAGCAACCAGCATAACAAGATGTACACATCTGTACAATAATGGCACCCAGCCTAAGTGGATAATCATGGGCTCACAGGCTAAAAGATCCACTCAGTGGCAAGGAACCCATAGCTAACCTGGTCTCTATAATGAGATCCTATCTCAAGAAAAATAAAATAAAAGCAAGGGCTGAGATGGAGTTTAGCAGTAGTGTCAAGGCCCTAGGTTCCATCTCTAGCACTAAATAAATAAATAAATAAATAAATAATAAATAAATAAATAAATAAATAAACAGGATGGCTGGAGAAATGGGTCAGCAGGTAAGTGTAAGCATGAGTGTCGAAGGGAGCCTGAAATTGCCCAAGTTCCAATTTCCAGATCCCAGGAGAAAAGGTTGGGCATGGCCATGCACACTTGCAACCCCAGGTCCACAGAGGGAAGAGAGACTAGGGAATTATCCGGGCTAGTGAACACAGCAAGTCCCAATATCATCAAAGTGAGACTCTGGCTCAGACAAGATCAATTGGAAGAGTGATGGATAAGGACCCCCCACATTCTGCTTCAGACATACATACATGTTCACACCTGTCCAAAACACACACACAAGCAAAAAGAAAACAGTGTACATCAGAGGGCTGGGGTACGCATGTGCCACCGCACCCCAATTCCCATTGGAATTCTCAAGAGCTATGGTTGTGTTCCTATTTCACCCAGATCACAGATCAGAACCATCTGAACACGCAGGTAATCTCCACCATCTTTATGAAGATAGAAAACCAGTACCCTGCAAGGAGGGTGTGTTCCGTGTTTCTTATTATTGAGTCCGTGTCTCACAACCATGAAAACTAAGGCACGGAGACTCCTTGCTGTCAAGGAGTGAGTAAAGCGAAGGAGATTGTTAAGAAAAAGGTGCAAAAGTCCCAGTATCAGGGTGAACATATTAGGAACCTGATTAGCCAGCATCCAAAACACAGATAAAAAAGAGAAAAGGAAGTTACACCTTTTGAGTTAAAACTGAACAGGTAAGCTCAGCAGGAAGTGTCTGCAAGCAATTGAATCAAGGGAGAGCTACTGGAAAGTATAGTGCATTCTTTCATTAAGGGGATAACTATTCCTCCAACCTCCTTAACATGAGTTTAGGTGAGAGACGGTTTTTTGAGCAGGTGAGGGATTGACTGGTTCCACTGGGTTAACTTTAACCTCTTTCATAATCCCTGTTATGTGGTATTTTAATATTTATTTATTTATTTATTTATTTATTTATTTGGTAGAGAAAAATGGAGGAGAGCGATAATGGGTGCACCAGGTCCTCTAGCCACTACAAACAAACTCCAGGTACATGGGTCACCTTGAGCATCTGCCTTTATGTGAGTACTGGGGAATTGAACTTAGGCTTTGAAGGCAAGCACCTTAAACACTGAGCCATCTCTCTAGCCCCATATTATATTTTTAAATTTTAAGGAAGGACTATAAAGATGTTTCCCACCCTAATGTTACCAGGGAAACAGGAGGCGGGGCCTGTCCCTGTCTGCTAATATCTGCCTACCTACAACAATGTCAAATTACCACCAAGAAACACCTAGAGCTTTCTATCTCCTAAGACCCTTCCTGATCTCCTGCCTTTTATCCCCTCCAGGTTCCCTCCACTAAGAGAGTTTTAGTTTCTTACAGCTCCTGCCCAGATGCTGGTGGGCTCCTTAGCAACAAGACTTGCTGCTGTCTCTGACTTTGGGTTCTTGGGTTGGGAGGGAATCATAGGGAGCACATTATTCTTACTCTTAACTAAAGAATCCAAAGAGCAATGAGCAGAATGACACTATAGCCACCTGCTGCTGGAACTTTGAATAACTTCTCTCTGATCTGAGGCCCCAGCCCCTGCAAAGGCACGATTCCATGCTTAGCGAGTGAATCAATGCAAGACCCCAGTGAGCTGAGGAGACTCACATCCAGAATCCCTTAGTGCTATTACATTGTTGAGCACATTTGGAGGTAATAAATCAGACATTAGCAAGCTTAGAGGTCATTAAAGATGAACCTTTTCTCACAAATCTGCTTTGGACCATCTCCTGTGTCCCTGGTAACACACCAATTTTAAGGAAGGGACATACCATCACATAGACACCTGAATTTTGGAGGGGGGTGAGGCAGAAGAGTGGAGCATTGAATGAGGTACAGAAAGCCTTACATAAAACCTGGAAATTGGCATAGGAGAAAAGCCTGTTGGCAAAGAATAAGGCTGGAAGCCTCTGGACTCTAACTGGCTAGAGCACTGGCACAGGCACCGAGGATGGATGGGGTGACTCTGACCCATGGGAAACAATCTAAACAGTAAGCATGAGAAAGCCGGTGTCACATAAATGACCCCAAACGTCCCCTTTTTACAGCATGACCTTTCAGCTTCTAAACTTTCTTCCTGCTTCTATCTGCTCCCCCCTTCTTAGAAAGGTACTATTAATAAACTGTCTCTGTTAAATTCTTTGTACTAGGAAGCCAGAACTGGAAATTCAAGAGGGTACCTCCTGAACCTGAAATCCATCCTTATTAACTATAAAGGCTTGTCCTTGCTAACCATTTCCTCTTCCTCCACCTTGGCACCCAGACTGATCTGAGCTTCTTTCATCGGAATAGTAAGTCTCTCCCTTCTCCCAGCCCAGGTGAGGGGGGCTCTTAGAACCTGTCCAGGTACTTTTCTGTCCTTCGGTCTGTTCTGTATCCAGATAACTTTTTCACTTTGTTAGGATTTCTCCCCAAACTCTAGGTCTACACGTGTGCAATTCCTCCAATCTCTTGGTCTGCTACAGGCGTAATTCCTCTAAACTGCAGGTTTACGGTGTATGTAATAACTTCATGAATGTAATAACTTTCTTGACTTTCTACTCATTTTTCAGGCATCTATATTTTCCAGTTCATGCTTTGGTGCCTTTTGTTATGCTTCCTTAAGTCCTGAAGTCCCTCACTACCTAATCTCTCAAATTTTTTCTATGTGGAAGGCTGACACTTTTATGCTCTGCACCCACATGAATGTGTGAGTGTTTCTAATAAATCTCTCAGTATGGCCCATCTTCCAAGTATGTAACACTTCCAGCCTTTTCCTAGGTACCAATTTTCCTCAAATAAACCTCATAATTTCTCCCTAAATAAACTCAATAATTCATAGCATCCTTCTCAGTCTGTTTTTTTCCAATTCTTTGTTAAAAATAGACAAGGGTCTGAAAGTTAGGGTTCACAGACCTGAGGGGACCCTTTCTAGCCCCCCAAACCTGTATTAATACTAAGTTCTTCTTTGCCACTAATTTATGTGTGACATTGAGCATGGCATCTTTCTAATATGAGTCAGTTTTCAAACCAATAAAGTGATATCTAAGATTCATTCCAACCCTAATGTACAATCATCTGTGAATGCTAAAATGGCCTGATGAAGCCAATTGACTCTGCTGTGAGTCATTCCCAGGGCTCTAACTCTATCTCCAGCTGTCTCTGCTGCTGAAAAGAGGTGGTCTTGTTTCTCAAGGATTCACAACCCTTGGCCTTATCTCTGAAGTGGGGGATAGGAGACATCCCAGTACTACATCTCCATCACACTGAAGGATAGCGTAACTGTGGTCCTGCATAGAATAATGTCACTAATGAGTTTGATCGTGACACATGGTCAGACACTTTGTTACATACATAGGTAGAGCTGTGTAGTCACTCAGTGATAGTTTTGGCTCATCCCCTGGAGTGCAGTGGATCTGATGCTGAACATGGTTGACTGAGTCTGAGCCCATCCCTACTCATAAGGCATATCCCAGGTCTCTCAGATGCTGGCATCAGTTATCACTGTGCAGCTTTTGTCTGCCAGGGAGGTGATCTAGGTGCTTTCAACCCAGAACTCAGGTGAGGCCAATACTGATTTAGTTACAGGGAACCAGACCAAATCCAGGGTTGGAGGGACTTGATAAGACCTTTTTGTAAATCAGCATCTACTGATGCTTCTATGGTCTCCAACTTGAGCTACTTCCAAAGTCCTCCAGCCCAGCGTCACTGATACCCTTGCCACATTGCTTGGAATTGCACACATTGGCACAGAGTCCTGTGGACCAGACATGCCCACCCACATTACTGTTTTATTTCTAATAGCAGTACACAGGCAAAATAATTAAAATGAAAGCCAAAGAACAAGTAATTATCAACCAGAGTCCAGAGTTTTCTTGATAGCCAGTTGTATTCCTTTGACAATCAAAAGACCAGGTTCAAGCCCAGCCCCTCCTACACTGTCTGACTCTGGGCAAATGAGCCTCTGTAAATGAGGCTCGCATCTCCCCATTCTATACCAGAGACGAGACCTCTTGTCCTCAGAAGGGCATACACTGGGTGCAGCAACATAAGGGTTTGTACTTGCTAAGACATCATTTTGTATCTGTTTTCTTTGGGTTCTCTTTTCTCACAGGCATAAAGATTCAGTTTTAGAGCTTTAAATTATTTCTTGCTGCGATATCGTTTTGTGGCAGCTGGGTCACATTTGCGATCCCAAGCATCAAGTTGCTGTAATCTAACACATAGGAAGGAACCAGACCATGTGAAGATGTTACCAATTAACACCAGACTGAGGTAAAGACAGTAAGTAACACAGCTAATAAGGAAACAATCACCATTCTTGTTTCCAATTATGTGTGTGAGACTTTATCAGAAAGGAAAGTAAAATCATCCAATTAGGCAGAACCTAAATACAAAAAGGACTTGCATTGTTGAATAAAGTAAGCCTATTTTGTGAAATAACTGCAACAGAATGGCAGAACAATGGTTTCTGGCTGGAGAGGAGAAGGAAAGTCTTTATTAAGTAGCCAGGTTCTTCATCTCTTCTTTATTATGGTTTTTCAGATTCAGGAATACTTTCATACCAGGAATAGCAAATGTATTAAGCTGTTGAAGTGAGCTCACCTAAAACACCAAGTTGAAGGGGTGGAAACTTCCATATTACAAAGGAGACCCATTTCTACATGACATGTTAATGGGAAAATGATGTGGAGAGTAAGAATGGTGAAAATAAGGGCACAGAGGAAAGGCTGTCCCCAATTACACATGGAAAAAATGAGCATCTGGGATTACACATCAAGCCAATTCTTTCTTACATTTATTTGTTTGTTTGTTTGTTTGTTTGTGGTGCTGGGGGTTGAATCCAGGTTGAATGCATGTTGAGTAAGTGTCCTGCCAGTGAGCATCATGTTCCTCTAGCCCCATGACAAGACTTCTGCTCCAGACAGCTCTTCACTACACACTCCAGACAGCTTACAGAAGACATGTTTTCTTTCTTCTTCTTTTTTTTAGTTACAATTTTTAGTTTCTTTTAATTAAATACTTTCTTTTTGCTTTTTCTTTAAGCACAAAACACAATGTACTTTCATCATAATCCCCTTTTCTTTCCAATTAGTCCCTGTCGCAGTCAGCCACAAGCTGCTGGGATGAATCTTCAAACCAGGCACAATTTTGGGGAGGAAAGTATTTATTGAAACTACAGATTGAGGGGAAGTTCCATAACAGCGAAAGAGGCTGGCCCTCTTTCACAGGTCCCAGCAGAGAGAAAAAACCATCACCAACACCACACACAAAACAGCAAATAGGCAGGAGAGCCAAGGAGAGAATCTCTTCCCCTTAATTTAGCCTTAGGGTGGGGTCCTACAATTCTTCCCCAGACTTAATGGCTTCCTGAGTCTCTGGAATTTCCTTCCTGCACAGAAAAGGATGTTTACTTCCAGCTTCTTTGAGCTTCTTTACATCCCTCTCCCCTAGTGAGAGTCTGCCTTCCTATAAATATCCTCAGAGACCTACCCAAGATAATTAAAAAGATCAAGTTGAAACAAAACCTAACCATCACAAGTCCACCCCTTGTCAACTTGACATCAAAACATATAACCTTATATCATACTTAATTTCCAAATGAAGATAGTAACAAGATTATAATTCCACCTAACATGGTATAAATATCTCATGTATAACTGGAAATGCATAATTTCCCCCAACACAAGGCAAGATCCCTGAATTTAGAGTTATGTAAAATTAAAACAAGTTACATCCTGACTTGCAGTTAAGTGTTAGTGACTTGATTCTTCCTTAGCAGGCTGCATAACACTTTCTAACACTAGTATACATAGTCAAGATGAAGTAGACTTCCAGCTCAGTTCTACCGTATTTCTCAGTGTCTTATCACAGAAGCAGAAAGACATATTTTCATGATAGTGCAGAAAGTGCACTTAACTACTGAACCATCCCTCCAGCAGGAAGACATATTTTTCAAACAAACATAAGTTCTTTCCTCAGTTATCTAAAAGTCATATGACTGTCAACTTCAGTATTTCCCCCAAGTAAAAATTGCAATTATAATAGCACTTAATGATAAGTAAAGTGGTTCTCATATTCCTAGCTCTTTGAAGTTTTTTTTTTTTTAATTGAAGCAGGGAATCATTTTATCCCAGGCTGACCTGGAACTTGCTCTGTAGTACAGGACTTAGAGTGATTTTGAAGAGAAAATTCATTTCTATTTAAAATTATCTGTCCAGGCAAGATATTGATTGAATATGCAGATAGGATTTTTAGAATATGAGGAACACAAAACTTCAAAGCTATTCTTCTCTTGAACATTTCCTATGGAAAATACAGAGGATATGTCATTCCAGTAAAACAAAAGAATTGCTAAGAAAAAGGAAAGCATAGGGTTAGAAAAATGAAGAATCAAGGCAGCTGGAGAGATGGCTCAGTGGTTAAAGTGCTTAACTGTAAAGCCTGATGACCCTGGTTTAATTCTCATGTACCCATGTGAAGCCATAGGGACACATGCATCTGGAGTTTGTTTGCAGCAGCTAGTGGCCCTGGAGTGCCCATATTCTCTCTCTCTCTCTCTCTCTCTCTCTCTCTCTCTCTCTCTCTCTCTCTCTCTCTCTCTCTCTCTCTCTCTCTCTCTTTCTCTCTCTCCTTGCAAATAAATAAAATGTAAATGAAAAATGAATGAAGAATACAATACAGAATAAAGACAGAATTTCCATTAATAAGGTGAAATGCAGAGATAACAATAGTGAATGAGACTCAACAAGTTCCCAGTACTGAAGCTGAAGGACAGGGAAATTAGGAAACAGTGTCCACACAATAAAACAAGACTGAAATTTTATCTGGCAAGTATGTGCACTCATAGGATTGAAGAGTTTTACAACAGTATTGGAGAATGAAAGAAGTGAATGCATGAGTTTCTAAGGACTGAGCTGGGGGTTATAATTTAGATAATGCCCAGCAAAACTTTTAATGCACCTCAAAATTTAAGGAGTACCCGAATTCTTGTCTACAAAGTTAAAGAATTAAAATCCTAGACAACGAGGTATGAAGGTATAGAGGAAGACTTTATTACATAAGGGAACATGGGGAGTTACAGAGTTCTCCAGCCACCAGTGTGAGGAGAACACATAGGGAAAGATTTTAATAAAATCTGTGCTGCTCAGAAAACAAGCAGAAGAAAAGGTATCAGAAGGTTACCATCATGAGAGGGAAAGGCTTATGTGGGCAAGAATCCTGAGCCCCCCTCACCCTCACCTAAGGGCTGGGGTGAGGGCATTACCTGGAAAATGAAAGTCCTCCTTCTAGGATGCCATGTGGAAGAGACTGACCTTTGTTCTAGGGAAGCTTTTTAAAACTTCCTCCAGGTAAGTCAGAGAGACAGCTAATCGGTCTATACCTGACCAATCAGTTTTTGCATCTAGGTTTGAGCCCTGGCAGAAGACACCTTCCACTCAAGGGGAGGGAGTCCAGGGAGCTTGCCTAAACTGTCACAAATTCAAAAACATAGGAGCAAATGAAAACCAAGATAGAAAAGACTGTGGAAGCTAGGAGAGAAAAGCTGAGACAGAGAAAATGAATTATCTTCAGAAAAAGCAAAAGGATGAGATACAAACTATAATGGCACTTTAAGGTCAACCAAGTACATGAAGTGACTAGAGGATAAAAGAAAATATTTTAGGCCTTCCCGTTAAGATGGCGACGTTGTAGCCATGCTAAAGCAACCTAGGGAGGGAAAGAAGGCAGAGAGATAGCAGAATACGCTCTTCTGCCAAAAACTGAAGGTGTGGGGGAGTTTTTCAATCTCAGCAGAGAAACAGGAGAGACCCAGGGCTTCTGGCAACTACCGCAGCACAGTGGGCCACAATGGCATAGGAGTTGCTACAGTCACTGGGAACCTCCCTGAGCTAGTGCAAGCAGAGCCACGGGGAGGAAATTCTCCACTCACCCTGGGCTTGAAAAGTGAAAAAAAACTGAAGAAGGAAACAGCTGGGACTGGCCAGGGAACAGCTTTGCAACATTTTCAGGAGGCCACCCTTCCCCCAAGGGCTGGCAGCAAGAGCCACTAGAGACCAGAGCACCAGGAGCCACAGACAGCTCAATTCTACCAACAGGACATTGGATGATGGCCGACATCCTGGCAGGAGACAAACCACCCCTGGCCTTCACACAGGGCCCAAATGAAACCTATGAGACAGTGTAGAGACAAACAGGAGACCAATCACCACAGCAAGTCTGATGAAAGGTCAATGGAGACAGACACCAATGCTATCCAACACAAGTTGGACAAAGATTGAGAGATACTTAAAATCTCAACAATAAAGCAGACTTAAAACTCACCTAATATGACTCAGAGCAGAAGAGGGGGTAGAAAGATTGTAAGAGCCATGTTTGGGAAGAATATCCAGAGACATTGCCCCCCTCAGCAAGAATACACAAAGGGGGAAAAAATAAGAAAAACTAGCTACCTCTGGTGCAGTTCATAACCCCCTAACCTATGGACAGATCCTGTATGCTCACTGACAAAGTACTCCAGTGGGTAAGAGACAGAGAAGAGGGAAATGGGGACACATTCACAAGAGTAGATCATACAATATATATACTTAGTCACACTAAAGATATCAATAAGGAAATAAAAGTCATAAAGAAATACCGATTAGAAACTCTACAAATAAAAAACACAGTAAGTCAAATACAAAACTCTGTAGAAAGTCTCAACATAGAGAAGACAAAGGAGAGAACGGTGGCAGAACTGGAACAGTCCAACAAAAAGAAGGACAGACTAACAGGAAGGAATAAATGGGAATTTCATGACATTCAGGACACAATGAAGAGATCGAACATAAGAATTCATGGCATAGAGGAAGGACAGGAATTTTGCTCTCAGGGTTTAGTAGATATTCTCAACAAAAGCATAGAACAGCATTTCCTCCACATAGGGAAAGCGGTACCAATGCAGATACAGTGAGCATTTATAACATCAAAGAGACAAACCCAGAAAGAACCTCTCTACACCATATTATAATTAAACTGCTGAACACACAAAGCAAAGAAAATATTTAGAAAGAAGTAAGAGATAAGCAACAGGTAACTTATAAAGGCAAGGCCATTAGAATAACTGCAGATGATGCAACACAAACCCTAAAAGCTAGAAGGGCTTGGGGTGATGTATTCCAAGTTCTCAAAGAAAACAGCTGTTAGCCAAGATGATTATATCCAGACAAAGCTCCCCATTGCTAATGAAGGAGAAATAAGGATTATGCACAACAAAGACAGGCTAAAGGAATATATGGCTACAAAGCCTGCTCTACAAAATACTCAAAGGGATCTTTATGACAGAAGAGAAAGAAAAACCCATACATGAGAAAACAGGAAAAGTAAACCATATTTAAATAATAGGTAATACAAGAGAGTAAAGGAAAAACTGCAAAAATAAGAAATGGCAAGAATAAATAAACAGCTTTCAATAATAACTCTTAACATCAATGGCCTCAGCACTCCAAAAAAAAACACAGACATATAGACGGGATTAAAAGGCAGAATCCTTCTGTTTGTAGTCTCCAAGAAATGCCCCTCTCCATAAAGATAGACACCTCCTTAGTGTGAAAGGATGGAAAGCAGCATTTCAAGCAAATGGGCCTAGGAAACAAGGAGAGGTTGCTATCCTAATATCAGATAGGATAGACTTCAAGCCAACAATAGCTAAGAAAGAAAGATCATTATATATTGATTAAGAGAACAATTCAACAAGATGGCATTATTATTCTAAATATATATGCATCAAATGCAGGCGCTCCCAGTTTCATTAAAGAAACACTACTAGAAATGAGGTCCAGATAGCACCAAGCACAATTGTAGTGGGAGACTTCAACACCCCACTCTCTTCTGTAGACTGTCATCCCTGCAAAAAAATAAACAGAAACATTTGCACTAAATGATACTATAAAACAAATGGGCCTAACAGACATCTACAGAACTTTTCATCCAACTACCACAAAATACAAATTCTTTTAAGCAGCACATGGAACATTCTGTAAAATAGACCATATGTTAGGACATAAAGCAAATCTTAACAATTTCAGAAAAATGAAATAATTCCCTGTACTCTATCTGGTCACAACAGAATTAAACTACAAATCAACAGCAAGAAAAACTATAGAACATGCACAAACTCATGGAAATTAAACCGTATATACTGAATGATAAATGGGTCATTGAAAGAAATCAAGAAGGAAATCAAAAAATTTATAGAGTCAAATGATAATGAAAACCTTCTGGGCACAATGAAGGCAGTCCTTAGAGAGAATTTTATAGCTTTAATTGCCCATATTAATAAACTAGAAAGTAAACAAAATAATGGTTCACCTTAAGGCCTTAGAAAAAGAGGAACAAGGCAAACCAAAACCAGCAGACAAGAATAAATAATAAAGATTATGGCAGAAATTAATGAAATAGAAACAAAAACAAAAGCAATATAAAGAATCAATGAAACAAATATTTGGTTCTTTGAAAGGATAAACCCTTAGAAAATGATCAAAAGAGAGAAGAGACAAAAATAAATAAAATTGGAAATGAAAAAGGTTCTGGTTACAACAGAAACCAGTGAAATTCAGAAAATCATAGGACATACTTATAGTTTGAAAACCAGAAAGAAATGCATGTTTTCCTTGATGTATATGACCTACCAAAATTAAATCAATATGAGATAAACCATTTAAACAGACCTATAACAAGCATGGAGATCAAAGCAGATATAAAAAAATCTCCCTACTAAAGAAGTCCAGGCCCAGATGGATTTACTGATTAATTCTACAAGACATTC
Organism: Zapus hudsonius; assembly: GCA_004024765.1. NCBI lineage: Eukaryota > Metazoa > Chordata > Mammalia > Rodentia > Dipodidae > Zapus > Zapus hudsonius. The sequence continues at coordinate 13,907 of PVHP010017492.1, read as the reverse complement.
ACTGAAGAACTAACACCAATGCTTCCCAAACTTTTCAACAAAATACAGAAGGAAGGAATACTGCATGGTCCCCTACCACAAAGACTGATACAGACCGCCCACGGTGGAGGATATCCAGCTGACTGGGGATGGGGAGGGGGGGCAATGAGGAATTTGGGATAACAACTCATTGTTGGCCCACTAAACAATGTAACTCATTATGGACAATAAAAAAAGAAACCTAACTACAGTTCAGTTCCCCAGTACCCATGCAAAGCCAGATGCACAAAGTGATGCATGCATCTGGAGTTCCTTTGCAATGGCTAGCAGCCCAGGTGCATCCATTCTTTCTGTCTTTCTCTTTGTATGTATCTCTCTGCTTGCAAATAAATAAAAATAATTTTAAAATAAAAAAAATACTGCAAAACTCCTTTTACAAAGCCAATGTAACCCTGATACAAAAACCAGCCAAAGACAGAACAAAAAAGAAAATTATAAACCAATCTCCCTCATGAACATAAGATGCAAAAGTTCTCAACAAAATACTGGCAGAGTAGAAGTTTCATCAAAAAGGTTATTCACTGTAAAACCAGGTAGGATTTGTCTGAGAGATGCAGGGATGGTTCAACATATGAAATTTGATAAATGCAATACACTATCGAAATGGACTGAAGGACAAAAATCACATGATCATCTCAATAGAAGCAGAAAAGTCATTTGACAAAATCCAACATCTCTTCATGATAAAAGTCCTAAAGAAAGTGGGAATAGATGGAATGTATCTCAACATAATAAAGGTCATTTATGAAAAACCTATAGCCAACATTGTACTAAATGGGGGAAAACTTGAAGCATTTCCACTAAAATCAGGAACAAGACAAGGGTGTCCACTGTCCCCATTTTGTTTAATATAGTACTGGAAGTCTTAGCTATAGCAATAAAGAAAGAGACACAAATCAAAGGGGTACAAACCAGAAAGGAAGAAGTAAAATTATCATTATTTGCAGACAATATGCTTCTATACATAAGTGACCATAAAGGCGCTATTAGCAAACTGTTAAACCCTTTTAGCAATGTAGCAGAATATAAAGTCAACACACAGAAATCAGTAGCCTTCCTATTTATTAACAGCAAACAGGTCAAGGATGAAGTAAAGGAAAAACTCCCATTCCCAATTGCCTTGAAAAAAATAAGGTACCACAGAATAAACATAACTAAGGAAGTGAGGATATTGTGGTAGTTTGACTAAATGTCCCCAACAGATTCAAAAGTGTATTAAAGATTTGTCTCCAGCCTCCTGGCTAGAGGAGGTGTCTCCTTAGCCTGGCCTCCTAGGGTATTTCTAAGGTGGATGTAAAATTTCAGTGATTCATATGTAAAGACGGAGCTGAAGTCTGGCAATCATGCTGTTTTGTTAGTTAGATTTTGAATGTGCTTGCTTGCTTTGGAGGTGCTGAGTCTCTCTCTCTCTCTCTCTCTCTCTCTCTCTCTCTCTCTCTCTCTCTACTTGGATCTGTGAAATGAGGCCAGCCTTTTCTTGAACTTCCCCTGGATTTGTTACTTTAATAAATATTTTCCTCCCCAAACTGTGCCTGGTTTGGAGATTCATTCCAGCATCACGTGGCTGACTATGACAGATATCTACAATGAAAACGTTAAAACACTCAAAAGGGAAATTGCAGAAGACAGTAGGAAATGGAAAGACATCCCATGTTCTTGAATTGTAAGAAATAATATCATGAAAATGTCAATCTTACCAAAAGCAATCTACACATTAGATGCAATCCCCAGTCAAAATTCCAATGGCATTTTTCACAGAAATAGAAAAAAAAAAAAAAAGAATCCTAAAATTCATTTGGGATCACAAAGAAACCTCGAAGAGCCAAAACTATTCTTGGAAACAAAAATAAGGCTGGCAGTATCACCATGCCTGATTTAAGATATATTAAAAAGCCAGAATAACAAAAGCGGTGTGGTATTGGCGCAAAAAAACAGACACATAGATCAATGGAACAGAATAGAGGACCTTGATGCAAACCCAGATAGTTACTGCAATCTGAATTTTGACAAAAATATTCCCTGGAGAAAACTGGATATCTGTATGAACAAGGAAAATAGATTCATATGTCTCTCCATACACAAGAATCAAGTCCAAATGGATCAAAGACCTGATATCCTGAAACTGTTAGAGGAAAAAGTAGGGGAAAGACATCATATATTGACATAGGCAAAGACTTTCTGAACATAACCCCAGTTGCTCAGGAAGTAAAACCATTAATCAACAACAAGGACGGCATGAAATTAAAAGCTTTTGTACAGCAAAAGACACTGTGAACAGAGCAAAGAGACAACCTATTTAATGGGAGAAAATCTTTGCCAGCTATACATCTAACAGAGAGTTAATATATAGGATTTACAAAGAACTCAAAAACAAAATAATAAATCAAACAACCCAATAAAAAAATGGGCTATGGAACTGAATAGAGAGTTCTCAAAAGAAGAAATGCAAATGTCCTATAAATATCTAAAAACATTTTCTACCTATTTAGCAATCAGGGAAGCGCAAATTAAAACTTCTCTGAGATTCCATCTCTCTCCTGTTAGAATGGCTACCATAAAGAAAACAAATGACAATAATTGCTGGTGAGGATGCCAAAAATAGAAACCCTTCTATACTGCTGGTGGGAATGTAAACTGATATAGCCATCATGGAAAGCAGAGTGGAGGATCCTGAGAAAGCAGAAAATAGATTTACCATGTGACCCAGCTATAACACACCTGGCATATATCCTAATGACTCTAGTCACTACCCTAGAGATACTTGCTCTTCCATCTTTATTGCAGCTCTATTCACAGTAGCTAGGAAATGCAACAAGACTAGATGTCCCTCAACTGATGAGTGAAAAATGAAGATGTGGTTCATTTATACAATTCGTTGGTAAAGAAAAATGAAATTATGAAATTTGCAGGGAGGGAAATGTATGGATCTGGAAAGGATCCTACTAAGTGAGGTAACTCAGGCCCAGAAAGCCAAATGCCACATTTCTCTCTCATACAATGGCACACCCAGTAACAATAGATTGTCATTAGAAAAACTTCAGAGCCAGGGATGGGATTCGTTACACTGAGTTGTTGGCCAAGGAGGTTCCTGAAGCCCCCAAAACATTACAGGCCATTGCCAAGGCTCTTGGTTGCCCACCAGGATGAGATGGTAAGACCCTATTGCTGAAGTCCACATATCCTTGGTCACTGAGAACTCAAGCTGGAGCTAAGATGGAAACCTCTTCCCTGTTAACCAGCTGACAGAAAGCTGGTAAAAACTTTGGCTGCATGCAGCCCTATGGGAGAGAGAAGTCTTCAACAGCGGTGAACAGCAATGGACCTTGCAAGCCTTAAGACAGCCAGCCAGGCCAAATGTGCCAACTGGGGCAATAGTGGCATCTCTATTGTGGGGAAAACCAGTTGCACCCTAATGGAGCTGGAGACCTGCTCCACAGGATGGAATACATGCCTGGTACTGAAGACCTAGTCAAAAGTCTATGGTGGGAGAGGTCATGAGCCTTAGGGGAGTAATAACTTCTGATTTCTGGCTAAATGCATGTATTTTTTCCATCAAACTGCCTTTATAAGCACTTTTCTTTTAAAACTGAGTATACCTGTATAATAATGCTACTCACACTTTTGGCCTGAGAAACTACTCTTTTTCAAATGGTGGGACCACTGCAAAAGACACCATAGTGCTGAGAAGAAATGACAGTGGAGTGTTCAGCACTGGGACATCTCTATCACACTTCCTGAGGCTCAGGGTCTATTGCAGAAGAGGTGGTGGAAAGATTGTAAGAGCCAAAGGAAGGGTAGGACTGCTTACAACGCAAACTTCCAGACACAAAATGGCCTTGATATTCAGGACTTTGCAGGTCCTGATAATACCTACACATAATGAGAGGAAAGATAATGACACTGAAACAAAACAGAGACTAATTGAGAAGAGGAAGAGATATGAGGGAGGGTCGGGAGGGAATCATAATGGTTTGTGGTTCTATAATTATGGAAGCTATCAATAAAAGGTTCAAAATATTTTAAATATATATTTTACAAAAGACAAAACTCTCATCTTCCATTATGGGAAGTCATTAAATGTCTACAATGGAGACTAAAAAGACGGATACATGCAGGGATTATTTGGATCAGGGGATAAATGCACAGACCCAGTTTAAACTTGTGGGGCTCGATGCCTCCAGGGTAAAATAGCCACTAGAAAAGAAGGGATAGAGGTCTAAAAATAAAAATAATAAAATTAAAAAGAGGAGCTTGAGGTTTTAATGTGTTAGCATTATTCATGCATTCTTTTCATATAAATTAAAAATTTAAAGACAGCTTAGGTCCTTCATGAGAGATCTAAGACTCCCGTCTAAACTCACAGTACACATTTCCACATCTGTGCCCGGTGTCCTAGGTCCCATGTTCATGAACAGTGGGTTGTGGTCACACAACTGAACATGGGAACAACCAAACAAAAGGGCCATAGTAAAAAAGGTTTCTGAATGTGCAGCAACAAAAAATTAATTAAAATCAAACACATAATTAATCTACAGTCTTTCTAGCAGTCTTCACCTGTGTTGTACTGTACAATTTCATCTAGTCTTGGTTTGAACACATAATACCTGCACTTTACACTGCACACCCCATCACACCACGTAACAACAACTAGCACTGTGGGAAAACACCCAGGTTCAGATTTGAGAATATTTTGTGCTATAAATTGTAGTGTTCTTAATGTGTATACAAAGTTTTACGCACTTATGCAAACATAGTGTTTTAACTATAGAAAACCAAGACTTTTAATGTTTTCTTACCACCATCCCTACATGTGAAGAATAATAATTAGAGTATTTTTGGATTGTGTAACAGTGCTTAATTTTTAAAGTTGCTGTTTGCTGATATGACTTTCATGTAATGTTTTTGTCTTGGGATTAGAGTAGAATTTCCAACAATTTCTGAAATGGCTCTGAACATATACTTCAGCCATTTTGTACTCGGTATTTATGCATAGCTACATCTCAGCATTAATTACAAAATCAAAATGTCAATCAACTCTGGAAAATATTGAACATATTCTAAATCCTGCAGTATCAAATATTTGGGTCAGATTTTTAAATGCATTCATCTCATTAGTATGCAATTTGGCTTTGTCTTTAAAAAAACAGTAAAATGATATGTATACCAAAGAATGGTTTTAAAATATTTTTATAATTTATTATCAGTAAATGTCTGGTTTGTAGATCTACTTTATATACCTATATACCTGAAGACACATTAAAAATTTCACGGATAAGAAGGAATTATCAGAGGAAAGGTTTAAAAAGTCTTGCCCTGGATTATCTAATCTTGGTGGTTGCATTGTGCCAGGCAGAAGCAGAAGTAATAGCAAAAAATGCTGGACTTTTCAATAGACTGAAGAAACATATTATTAACAGCATCCTTAACTGAGTCATTTGGGAACAGAAGATAAACCTGGGGTGAATATTAAGTGTGCTCTGGCCCTCTTGATGAGATGGATGTAGAGAGCAGAAGTACATTTTCAAGAATACTATTAGAAACTACCATTATACTACCACTGTATACCTCATAGTAGAGCACGTGCCTACCATGTGTGAGACCTTACTTCAATCCCCAGTAATGTGGGATGTGGGGCTTAGTCCAACCACTCAGAACTAAGCAGTATTAATATTTTGTGCAAAAAGACCAATAAAGACAAAAAACAATTATTTCCCATCAAAGTGAGACTCTGTAAGCTTTTTATGGTTAAAGTGAATGTTTCTGTTAAATACTGATTCACATCATTTGATATCATAAATATGGATATATCATAACTGTTAGTTTCATTACACTGAGTAATCTGAATATTTTCTACTTTAAATCTCATGAGTAGCAATTTAGAGGATATCCATATGTCTATTCTTTGAATCCCTTGTCCTCAGGCTCTCTTCCAAAATCAATGTCATGGCTTCATAAATAACATCACTTTGTCTAATTTTGTTTTTTTTTCAGAGCGAGTCTCTACTCAATAATAACCTCTCTCCAGTTTTCACTATGAAATATTTTCATGTTACAGACATGACAGAATTCTTCATAGCCAAGAATCCACTCTTTCTTGTAATGTGATTTAGAGATCAGTATTCCTTTTACAGCCAGACATGTGAATCAATCTATGTTGAGAGAAGCCTGCTCTCTCTGATATTTGAACAACTGAGCATACAGTCATAGAAAGTGCCCATTAGTATTACCCACTTAGAGTGTGGCCCACCAGAGCTATCCCTAGAGTGTGCAAGACCTTGGAATAGATTTTAAAATCTATTACAAAATTCATGGGTATCTGTATATTGATTACACTTCAAGAATGGTGTATAAAGAAACGTTCTTAGGATTTCCCTATTTTCCAAAGAGTGCATGTTTGAAGATTCTTTGAGGTTTCATGAACCACATCATTCTGTTTGGGCACATGTCTTTTTTTAAATTTTTAAAAAATATTTTTATTTATTTATTTGAGGGAAAGAAAGAGGCAGACACAGAATGAGTATGGGCATGCCAGAGTGTCTAGCCACTGCAAACTCCAGATGCATGCACCATGTTGTGAATCTGGCTTTATATGGGTATTAGAGACTTGAACTTGGGCTGTCAGGCTTTCCTTTAATCACTTTAAGGCAACTCTCCTGCCTCCATATCTTTTTAATTTAATTTGCAGATGTATCATGACTAGAAAAGTCCTATCTCACACCCTAAGAAAAAAATGCCAACATGCTTGTTCACAGTGTCATTTCTTCAGAAGCCCTTTGTATTGAGACAACATAGACAGATGTCCCTTCCCTCATAGCTCCCTAGTTACATGTCTCCAGACCTGGTTCTATCATTCTGCCATCATACCATCATGAAGCTGTCTACAAGTGATTCTCTGAAGGTTGTTTCTATGCTTTCTTGGTAAATATCATAAATGCCAAAAACAATAAAGGGGAATGTGGATAATTTCTTTTATGGCCATGCTCAATTTATCATTCAAAAGTTAATATCATGAACGTATAAGAACATATCTTCCTATGTTGTCTCTTTTATACTCACTGTATTCTTGATGGTGAACTCTTCCTACGGTGGCCATATACCTTCCACATAGTCAGTCAGGAGGAGCCGAAGGGTACTGAAAGGAAAGTAATCCCATTCACTAAAAGGAATAGTCATCCTTTATCCAGCCCGGCTATAATAAATGTGAGGAGCACAGTATCACCATATCAACTGAAGTCAAAAGAAGATATTGACTGGAAGGTCCCACTCGAGTCAGAGAAAAAGTTCTCCAAAAGCCCATGGAGGATTTCAGGCCTAGATCTCTGACAAGTCATGCAGAGGGAGCAGCAAGATTGAGTTGCTGAGAAATGCCCATGGTAAATCAAGAACCCCTGCACCCATGGTCATGAATTGTAGACTGGGGGTGGTACCATGGTGAAGACACCTGAGCTCAGCACACAGCTCAGGCCCAGAGTCCAGAACTCATTCTGGCTCTGCTGGCAGTGTGGTGGCCTCATTCTAGCCGTCCCATCTCAAGGGATCCTCCAACCACACTGGTGTGATAGAGTTGTCGATCACAGTGCTGATAAAGCTAACACAGGTGCAGGCTCAAAAGAATAGAAAAAGCTACTCACACAAGTGCAGGCGTGTGCAGGCTTTGAGCAGCATCACACAAAACATTCAAAAGTTGGAATCAATACCCGTGTGCATCAGTGGATGAATGGACAAATTTTGGCACATATATACAATGGGATATTTGTCATAACAAGCAATAAAACACACGTGGTAATATAGATGTATCTTATAAACTTGCTATGTAAATATTTTTGCTCAGATGTGGAATGTTGGGGTTCAGCACAAAAGTAGAAGGGGTCACTGGGAAAGGGGAAGGAGACTAGCAATCAGGGGTAAGAGAGGATAATGGGGGTGAGTGTGATCAAAATATGTTATACGCATGCGAGAAAATGTCATGATGTAAATTTACTTTCTTCTTCATAACTCAACTTGAACTCTGCCTACCTACTGATCTAGTAAAATCATAACTAACAATTCTTTCCTTCAGGTCCCATATCTATACGGGTTTCATTTCTTATGATATTTGTGCTGCTCATCTCACTATCTAGTGGGCCATAAAAAGTGCTAGAAACATACCTAGACACAGTATATAATTGTGAGATAAATGACCTAAATTAACAGTACTATTAGAGCATGTGTGATATAAGTCCATGCCTTTATTCAATTGTTAAAAACAAGGCTGGAGCTCCTGTACAGTGCACTGCAGAAAGGAATTGTTATTTTCTTAATTTTGAGCTACCAAAAGCTGTCTTGAGTTTTAGTACTGACATTTGGCACACTTGTTGGGATGTGTTCTGTAAGAATGTCAGCATCTGATCAATGGGTAAAAGGTGTGCTGGGGGAGAAAGGAAGGAAGAAAGAAGAGAGGGGAAAGGAAATATTCTTATGTGAAAGAAGACTCACAAGAGGACAGATTTTGTGTGATCCCATTAATAGGAAATATTCAAAACAAGTAAATCATACGGACAATGAAGATTAGTGGATGCCAGAGGCAGCAGAATAGAAATTAACTAAAGCTCCCCTCAAGGCGATACAAACATTCTGGAGCTATACAGAGGTGGTGATTGCTAACACTGAGAACGCAGCCGCTGAGTAGCACAACTAAATTGGCTAATGTTGTCTTTTACTTTAATTTTTAAAACTTCTCAACATAATGATATTTATACTCAAATGTAAATCAAGTCTATCGTGATGATGTGTGGTCATGCTTAGGGTTATTATTGTTCATAGAACAAAATGTCATTTAGAAAAGACTCAAAAATATATCTGTCCAAGAAAGAAATTAATGTTGCAGATGAAAGTTGCTGAAAAGAAATAAAAATTTGGGCTGGAGATATGGCTGTTAAGGCACATGCCTGCAAAGCCTAATGACCTGGGTTTAATTCCCCAGTACCCACGTAAAGCCAGGTGCTCAAAGTGGTACGTGCATCTGGAGTGCATCATTTGCAGTGGATGGAGACCCTGGTGCATCCATTCTCTTTCCCCCCCCCTCTCTCTCTCTGCATGCAAATAAATAAATACATAAAATATTTAAATTTAAAAATAATTAAAAGCCAGGCATGGTGGCACACTCCTTAAATCTCAGCACTCAGGAGGCAGAGATAGGAGGATTGCCATGAGTTTGAGGCCAAGCTGAGACTACAGAGTGAATTTCAGGTCAACCTGAGCTACAGTGAGACCCTACCTCAAAAAAAAACAAATAATAATAATAAATAAATAAATATTCATAAGAAAAAACAGTTGCAAAGAAAATCATTATATTTGATTCATTACTTCAGAAAGTCATTCTTTTAACAAGCATTGTTGACGTACCAAGAAAACACACTCATCTGTCTTTCACCTTGATAACTACAGAATAGTCACAAATCTGTTTTATACCTAGAACCCCCTAAAAATGTTACTTTACCATGGTAGTTTTCAAAACAAAACAGAACATAGTTACTATTTGTTCAACAAATCTATTCACATCAATGATATAAAAGCAAGTCTGAACTACAAATCTGTAGTATGTCTCTGAATGTTATTCAAAAAGGGATTTTCACTTGAAGAGGAAGCAGGCAGCCTGATTAATTCATGTGCAAGTTCAATCTTATTACAGCCATTGCCTCCTAAGTGGCCGTGTAAGGCAAAGAATGCTGTATTTCTTTTCAGACTACTCTTATCAATTCCAGATATTAAAATAATTATTTTAAGCTGCTATAGCCCTTGGGCAAAAGGAAATAGCATAGGAGCTGTAAAGCTTTGTAAAACAAAACATATAAGGAGTCCAACTGGACTTATCACACCCTGCCAGATAAAAAGTGTGATCAGCAGCCGAGAAACAGGCCCATTAATCCTGAAGGGAAGAACATTTGCATTTCTATAACACAAAATTACTCCTGCACAAAAAGATCTTGTTGTTGAAGAAACTTAATGTGTTTCTTCCCTAAACAATGTTTAAGTGGTACTTCGATCCTGGAATTTCTTTTCCACAGAAATGAAATTAAAAAGTCACCTATTTCTACAATACAATAAATCTTTAGGAGTAATTATTCTTCAACAGAGATAAAAAGCTCCACTATTAATGTGCATGATTTCCTAGATAATATTAAAAGTGATGCAATTACAGCTACAGTAATTGATACGGTTCTTAAGTGATGATAATCACGGGTCAAGAGTTTAAAGCATAAAGCAGAACACACATCACTCTTTCAGGTGAAGTAAGCCATTGCTCTTGACTTGGTTAGAGCATACCGTGGCCTTGGCCCTGCGTGCTCAAGGTAGCAGTGGGGATCCCTCCTTCATTAATGCTCTTATCTCCCCCAAACCAGAGCAAGTCTCTCCTTAGGAAACAACCGTAATTCTTGGCTAGCTGGACAAATGAGAGTTGTGCAAAACAGGGCTAATTTATTTCACAGTTAATTTCAAGCCTCCGTTTCAGCCCATTATGTTAGCGGACCAGGCTGACTTCACAGACCGAAGGAAGAGAATGCAAAGATGAAGACAGATAAATGCACAATCTCTTCATTCCTTAGTGCTGGTCTCTTATAAAACGTGAGGAGCTCTCCAGGCCCCTGGGGCTGTTCAGTGCTTGTTACTCTGTCCCCTCGGCCACTGCACCTGGTGACTCACAGCCCAGCACTGCTCTGACAGGTGAAGCAGAGTGCGGCACAGTTTAATTAGACTATTTGGATTATTCATTCGCTTGGGTGTTCATGAAGACAAAGATCATTGCTTTTGATGTGACAGGGTAACAGGAAACCAAAGGGGAAATCTCAAAAGGTAGTAAATTTTTCAGTAACCCGGAGGTCACAGGTTTAATGTGCCTCTGACAGTGCATAATAAGATCACTGTTGAGACATTAATGGCACTATGTGATTCTTTCTATGAGCCCGAAACAAAACTCCGTACCATTAGCATATGAAAACATTGGCAATGTTAACAGCGCTACTAATCAGGTTTATTACTGGGAGCTGAGAATGTGAGTACTCTGGACTTATTTCTATTTTGAATTTTTTACAAATAAATATATGCTCCCATTATATTAGAAAAATCAATGACAACTTGTTTTATTTTTAATTTTAAAAAAAAGAGCAGCAGGTTCTCTCACTGGACATTTCTAACTGGTTCCAAGCTGTCTTCTCCAGAGTACACAGATATATAGGCTTCTCTTCCAAAAGCTTTATTTTATTTATTAAAATTTCACATAAAATTTAGTTTTTTAAAAAAATTGGTTCTTTCTTCGGCTGTACAAAATGCCTACAAGCTGCTATTCTACGTCAAATAGTTTCTAGAAATTTTCTCTATGCAGAGAGCTGCATGTAAAGAAAATGGGGTTGCATCCAGGCTGTAGTTACCCACGGTTCACACACACAACCTGCATCACCACTTTTGTTTAGTAACCTTTCCTTTCTTTTCTTTTTTTGTCCCATGAATAAACTTCAGTCCTACAATACATTTTTCAATTTTTTATACTTTTTATTTAAATATACTTATTTGAGAGAGAGCGTAAGGACACACCAAGACCTCTTGCCACCGCAAATGAATTCCTCACATATGTGCCACATTGTGCAAGTGGGTACCGGGGATTCAAACCCAGGCTGACATGACGTGTTTCACAAGCACCTTTAACCACTGAGCCAACCCCCATCTCCTAGTACTGTTTCTTTGTGTGTGTTTTTTCAATTCTTACTCATCTTAATTCTGTATCTTTGAGGCAAACAAAATGGGGCATGGGGAACACTACCTGTCTTTACACTTTTGTTCTTGGGTAGGTAGAAGCCAAGGGAGAAAATAAGTATGCATAACCAATCCATACGAAAACCTACTGCTTTGTTAGCTAATTAAAAATAATTTAAAAACATGAGAGAGTTTGAACATAGGTAACCTGTATGTTAGGATCATGCTATTCCCAGAAACTATAGGCTATTTAATAAAAATTCCAATACAAGTGGTGGACACTCCCCTATGAGCACTCAGCAGTCACATATTCTCAGCACTTTGGGCAATACAGACTCTTGTCTCTGTTCTTGGCTGCCCATTAGAATTAGGTGTCAAGAAGACAGACACTACATGCATCAATTCAGAGTGCCGGGAAACAGCTGGAAATGAGCTTGAGGCTTCATCCTCGGTGGCTAGCTTTCATAGTGCCAGAAGGTGTTGTGAAGGCAGAAAAGTCATCAGCAGTCTTGCTCAACTATAGACTCCATGTGCTTTACTACTGACCTTCCTGGCAAGACTGTGTTCATTAGTGCAATAGTAGCATGATTGTTATGGGGGCAACCAATCACTTACTGATTAGCCTTGGGGGGGGGGGGCTGCACCACAGAAGAGAATCTGTGTCTGGCCCTAAAAACTTGGTCAAAGGCACATGGCTGGGGAGGTAGTAGGCCATAGTGGGGAACTATTACTATTATTTTGCTAAATAAGCATGTTTTTCCAGCTAAATGCCTTCTAAATAATTATATTTATGCCCATAGGTTAGAGCTGCTCTCAGCTTTGGCCATTTCTTTTTTCAGTGGGTGGTGGTACCTGCAGAGACTTTAACTGGTCAAAGTGCTGAGAAGACATGACTGTTGAGCACTCAGCTCTAAACGGGACATCTATATGACCCCGTAAACTCAAGGTACACCACAGAAGAGGTATAAGAGGTGGTATATTGTGGAACTCATTTTTCAAGGCATGCCATGTCCACTGCACTCATGAAGTCACAGAAGCTGGGATCGCCTGCACAAGACTTGAACAAAGTTGAGCTTGTCAACATTCCTGCCAGGGGCTAACAAGGCCCTACCACTCTCTCCCTGAGGATCTATTGGTAGTTAATGGCTGTTGGGTGAAGAGGGGACATTTTTTTTAGTAGCCACTGGTAAGTTGCCCATACTCCAGTAAATAGCCTCCCACCCATGCTCATGCCAGCAGTCCAATGAAAGACAGTGGGTCAGGAACAAAAGGAAGAAACAAGCAAACAAACAAACAAACAAAGAAATATCAAAGTTGAATCAGGAGTAGTTGACAAAAGTTCAGAGTAATGGAGGGAGACAAGAAATGATAATGAGGATGAATATGACCCAAATACATTATATACATGTATGAAATGGTAAAATAAATAATTGTAAAAAGAAAGTCGTTTTCAACTAAAAAGTTTTAGGATAATGAAGAGGTGGGTGAGACAAAGGAATATGTTTAGAAATTTTTCTTTGATATTTTTTGAAAATTCACTTAAAATTCAAAGTACATTAATGACATAAGATCTCTGAAAGTGAAGGAAAAATTAGACTCTGAAGACATAAACTATATTAGTCCCCATCATGAATTTTGCATGGTAATAACAATTTGTAAGCTTCCTTCCAAAGAGCGTCTCTGCGCATTGGGGTCCCTGACCACAGTAGCAACCCAGTCTGGGTGTGAGGCCTCTCAGTTATAAACTTGAGGAAGTTAATTGTATTGTCTCCTGTAGCAGGAGATCCACCCCCAATCTAGAGGGCCACCGGATATATTTGTCTTATAATTTTATAGCTATTTATGTAGAGACAAGTTACCGATGGGCAGTTTACAGTTATATTGATTTTGCAATAGGAAGTTTCAATCAACCTATAAAGAAATGTCTAACTCTGTATGCAACTAGTTGCAGAATAAATAGTTCAGCTGCGCATTCCTAAAATGGAAATTGGAGGGTCCATTTTGGCCTTGCTACAGATAAATGAGGAAGCCATTCATGGGTTTTTCAGTCATGAGAAGGGTCCAACGTGGACAGCAGATCCTCTCTGTCAACAAACGGTTTCCCAACAAAAGCACTGTTGCTTTTGGAGCACAGTTGA
>PVHP010017491.1:0-27444 GCA_004024765.1 Zapus hudsonius | reverse complement strand
CTGGGACCCCAGAGGGTCAGGTGTCTTTCCCCAAACTCAGCCTCTAACAGCGTGGCAGCCAATGAGAAGATTGGCACTTGGGAGAACAATGCCACTTGGGGAAACTGAGTTTCTGGCACCAGGCCAGGAGTAGCTCAAGCATGCCTTGAGTAGGTGGGCCTCTTACTGAAATAAGGACCCACCACATGCCGGGAGCTATCCTAGGCCCTGGGCATCGCAGGCATTCATCTGGAGGAGTGGATGTCCACCCGGAGGGAGCAGGGAGGTAATGGCGGTAATGGTTAGCATAAAGGAACAAGTCAGGCCACTGGGCACAGGACACTGATGAGGGAGTGCCCTTAGCTAGGAGGTGACATTTATACCTCCTGCCTCCACTCCCCATGTGCTGGGGTTACAGGAGTGCACCAACCTGCCCTGTTTTTCAAAGGGGAGGATGTCATAGTCAGACACACGCTGCTGGGATGAATCTCCAAACCAGGCACAATTTTGGGGAGGAAAGTATTTATTGAACTAATAAATCCAGGGAAAGTTAAGGAAAAGGTTGGCTCCCTTTCACAGAAGCAAGCAGAGAGAGAAAAACCCACCACCAACACCTCAAGCAAGCAAGCACACTGTAACACTGTAACTCACAAAATGGCAGAATTGCCAGACTGGGGTTCTGGCTGCTGTTTTGCATATGTATCCCTAGAATTTTGCATCCAATTTAAAAAGGGTGTCATGACCCCAGGAGGCCAGGCCAAAGTGACACTTCCTCCAGCCAGAAGCCTGGAGATAATTAACAATTTTAATAAACCATTGATTCTATTGGGGGACATCTATTCAAGCTACCACAGAGGACCCCTCTGGTATCTGGCTAGAGAAGAGGGGGAGGATGGAGGGGGTGCCATCCTCTGTGTGGGACATCACCTGAGAGAGGTTGAAAGATGCCAGGAATGTTCTAGAACTAGGGCCGCTGGTGGGTTGAAGTTGGTTTTTGGGGAGTATGGATTGTCTGGTCATGCCATCCTGAGAGAGGAAGCCAGGCTGGGGAGAAGCCTGTTCCAGTCTGGATTGCCTGGCTGGGCCATATTCCTTGGGGACACTGGTATCTGTAGGGCACTTGTGTGTGGGATCTGGGTCTGTGGCCACAGGGAATGTGGGACTTGGGTTGCTGTTTGGGAGCTGCCTGCGGGACTCAATGCAGTCATCAGAGGAGAGGATGAAGAAGGGAAATGACCTTTGACTTGTGTGACCACAGATGTCACTGTGCCTTGGGGTGTCTAGTGGCTTTGTCTGGACTCACCAGTGTGGGAATGCGGCCATGATTAGCCAGAGGGGAGATTGTTTTAGGGGCCTGGGCGGGCTTGGCATGGGCATTACTTTCTCATTATTGTGACAAAATATCTGACAAAAGAAATTTAAGGAAGGGTTTCTCCCAGGTCATAGTTGGAGGTCATAGTCCATCTTTGAGGGGACCTCATGGCGGCAGAAGTAGGAAGCCAGACTGCAGCTACAGTCAGGGGCTCAGCTTGTTTCTTCTCTGTGCGCATGTGCCTGCGTGGGAGTGAGACACTCATGCCCCAGCATACAAGTGAAGGTCAGTAAAACTCCCCTAAGACAATCCTCACTTTCCACCTTGTTTGAGAAAGGCTCTCTCCTTCACTGCTCTGTTCACCAGGCTACCTGGTCCCTGAGCTTCTGGAAGATTCTCTTGTGGCCACCTCCCTCTTGTGTAGGTACACTGGGATTCAGATGCCCACTCTAATGCCTGGCTTTCCATGGGTGCTGGGGATCTGAACTCAGGTACTCATGCGTGTGTGACAACTCTTTATCCACAGAGCCCTCTCCCCAGCCCTTGCTTTCTCCTTTTATCCAGTCTGGGACCCCAGCACATGGAATGGTGTCTAGATTTAGGGTGTGTCTTCCCACCTCAATTAATCTAATCTGGAACTCTTTCATGGACTTGGCCAGAGGCTTGTCTCCTAGGTGATTTTAGATATAATCAAACTATCACTTGAGATTAATTATCACAGCATGGCTTTTACTGTCCAGGCAGATAGGGATTTGTTTCCAGGGGTCAGGAAAGGTTGCAGGGCCCCTGCTTCCTTGAGTTGGGAGATATGTTAATTGCTCCTCAAAAGAGGGACCCAGGAGCCCAGTGTCATCTTACATGGACATTTCATTCCCAGCATGGTGGGAACAGAGACTATGGCTTAACTAACCCCCTCACCAATGCCCCACCACATCCTCAGTTGCATTGGGCAGTTGGGATAGCTTCAGGATCACCAGACAAGAGCAAGGACTAGGCAGATGTCCAGGCTGAGAGCTTGGTGCGGGACATTAAGTCCCTGAATACAACAAAAGTAATCCTTCGCAGAAAAACACTTTCCCTTTATCCTGCTGATATCCAGGACTGGAGGGAAGCTGGAAAATGGACCTGCCTCAAAAAAAAGTTGCTTTTCTTTGGTACTTAAGATGAGCCAATGGCTAAAGAGGTCCCATGGGCTTACTCTGGGAGCAGTGTGAAGGAGCTTTCTGAATGCTCAAGACATTCTCCTTCTTGATTTGGGGAGGTGGACACATGGGCCAGTGCTTCTTCACTGGGCAGTTAAGGACAACTATATATATATATATATATATATATATATATATATATATATATATATATATATATATATATTGCTTGGGTGTGGCTCAGTGTAGCACTCTGAGGGCCTGGGTTGGCTCACCAGCATCACAAAGAAAGCAAAGAACACAACACTTAGGGAGAAGTAATAGTTTCTTTTTGGTTTTCGAGGTAGGGTCTTGTTCTAGCCCCGGCTGGCCTTGAACTCACAGCGATCCTCCTACCTCTGCCTCCCAAGTGCTGGGGTTACAGGAGTGTGCCACCACGCCCAGCTAGGAGTAGTTTGAAACCCTGGAGCCATGGAACAGAAAAGTCAAAGCTGGGGACTGGGGAGATGACTCTGGATTAAAGCACTTCTCTCATCTTCACTCAGCTTGCTGATGTGTTTGAATATCTGGGTTTTGTGGGTCCGTGGGTTAGTGGGGAAGTTGCAGCATGTATCAACTCCCTGTTCGTCCACGGAGCTGGGTGAGCAGAGGCTTGGAATAGCTGTGAGCCGACAAGAGATGAGCACTCTCAGGAAAACTCGGCAGTGGGCAGTTTTTCATTTATTGTATAGATAACAGTTGTTTATATAGAGAAAAAGGCAGAGGTAGGAGCATAGGCAGCAAGGGGGATTGGTAGGGGCAGGATCTGTGGACATCTCATGATTTGATTGGTAGGGGTCAGTATCCTTTGGATACCTATTTTGCATAGATAAATTGAGGGGCCTATGTGACTCTATACATGTATATAGACATGTATAGAATGGTGATGTCAGCAGAGGAAGTGTAACCTTATTGTTTAGGTTTGTTATTGCAGCTGGACTAAGTTTAGGCCTTGAATTGCCTGCTTATCTCAGGGCACAGCTGTGGCCTGCCTGGGGGCTGGAGTGTCCAGGATTTTGCTAAGATTTATAGGGGTCCTCAGACTGCCTCAACTTTCTTATCAGGAGACAGTCTCAGAAGCCTGCCAGACTCAGCAAAACCCTATATCCTCCATGCCCCTTTAGCAGGGTCCCACAGGGTTTGGCCTCCCAATGTCCCTAGTCTGGAAGTTCCCTGGGGAGAGTATGAAGACAGGTGGACTGTTAGAAACATGGGCCTTGCTTATGAAAGGGGTGGAGGTGTGACACAGATGACCACGCCAATTAATACTAGGTGCCAAGAGCCAGCTGCATAGAGATCTAGGCATTACCAACATTTCGAGAACTCAGCACCTATAGGAGGTGGTGGTCTGGGCATGTCCTAAGACCTGAGACAGCCACACGTAAAAATATACAATTGCATAAGAAGATGGATATATGTTGGGCTGGAGAGATGGTTCACAGTTAAGGCATTTGCCTGCAAAGCTTAATGACCCAGGTTTGATTCCCCAGTACCCACGTAAAGCCAGATGTGCAAAGTGGCACATGCATCTGGAGTTTGTTTGCAGTGGCAGATGGTGCTTGTATTAGTCAGGGTTCTCTAGAAGAACAGAACCAACACAATGAATTGTACTTAAAAAACAGATTTATTGGATTAGCTCACAGCAATTCCACAATAGCAGTCTGCAAGCCTGAGAGTCAAGGAACCAGTCCCAATCCAGCACTGAGGGCCTAAAGACTTCCTGGGGAGCTGCTGGTCTTCAGTCCAGGCTGGAAGGCTGAGGAAACTTCATTCCAATGCCAACAAAGAGATGTATGGCAAGCATCAGCAGCCAGGCAGGCAAGGGGGATGAAAGAGAATTCCTTCCCTTTTATATAGCCTTAGGGCGGGGTCTTGCAACCCTTTCCCAGACTCCTTGATTTACTGAGTCTCTGGAATTTCCCTCTTTCACTGTCCTCCCAAGAAAGGATGTCTGTTTCCAGCTCCCCTGAGCCTTACATCCTGCCCCCTACCAAGAGTGAACAACCTCAGAGACCCATCCAAGATTACTGAACAGGTCAAGTTCAAAACTAACCATCACAGCCCTGGTGCGCCCCTATGCACTCTCTTTCTCTCTGTATGTTTATCAATTAATTAATTAATTAAAGGTTTTTTTTTTTTTTTTGGTTTTTCGAGGTAGGGTCTCACTCTAGTCCAGGCTGACCTGGAATTCACTATGTAGTCTCAGGGTGGCCTTGAACTCATGGTGATCCTCCTACCTCTGCCTCCCGAGTGCTGGGATTAAAGGTGTGTGCCACCATACCCGGCTTAATTAAAGTATTTTTTAAAAAGAATATAAATATGTCCTAAGGCTCTGTCTTTGGGAAAAGGTAGAGTATGGAAAATACTGTCCCCTGGAGGCTACCTCTGACTCGGAATGTCCAAGGCCCACCTCATCCACTCTGCCTTGATCCTGCTTTATGGTGAGGATGGATGTGGTAGTGTTGGATTGTCCTGGCTCTGGAATGTTGTTTGCCGGGATACCTGCCAGATGGGAGGAAGTTTGCTTGTATTTTCCATCCTAGCATTGGGATGCTTTGTGCCCGATTGAGGGGGCTCTGGAAGCTTAGGGCCAGTTTAATGTCATAGTAGAAGTGTGGGAAGAATCACACCAGGTATCCAGGAGATGGTCCCAGAGGTAGTTGGGCTGCAGGAATCCCAGGATCTGAAGGGCCCTCCTAGCATCCAAGGAACCCCTCCCCCAAGCCAAGATGGAGCAGAATAAAAAGTGGACAATTAAGCTAGGCATGGTAGCACATACCTTTAATCCCAGCACTCAGGAGGCCTAGAGGTAGGAGGATCACTCAGGAGGCAGAGGTAGGAGGATCACCATGAGTTCGAAGCCACCCTGCGACTACATAGTGAATTCTGGGTCAGCCTGGGCTAGAGCGAGACCCTACCTCAAGAAAACAAAAAAATAGTAGAGAATGAAGAGCTTGCTCTGAGTGTAGTGGTCCATGCCTGTGGTCTGAGCTCAGAGGCTGAGGCAGGAGGGTCACAAGTCTAAGCAGAGAGAGAGAGAGAGAGAGAGAGAGAGAGAGAGAGAGAGAGAGAGAGAATATGAATGGGTGTGCCAGGGTCTCTAGCCACTGCAAACAAACTCCAGATGCATGCACCATTTTGCACATCTGACTTTATGTGGGTACTGGGGAATCAACCCCAGGTTGTTAGGCTTTGCAGGCAAGCACCTTAACTGCTGAGCAATTTCTCCAGCCCACTAAAAGGAGTGTTTAAGGCCACGTAGAAGTCAGAGAAGGCTTCCTGGAGAAGACATTGAGGTGGTTCAGTGAGGATGGGAGCCAGCCACACACATGGAGAAAACCCAGGGACAGGGGACTTTCTGACATGGATTCTGAAGGAATGACACCAGGCTGAACTCCATCATTTCCCAGAGCAACAAAGGCTCCTGGGAGAAACACTTAGTTCAGGGAGCTGTATGTGTCAGTTACTGTCTTGCTGCTGGGACAGAATCCCTGACAATGATTAGTTTTGGGGAGGAAGGGTTCATTTCAGCGCACAGTGTCAGGGTCCAGTCCATCATGGAAGGGAAGGCCTGGCGGCAGGAGCTGAGGCAGCTGGTCACACCAGGCACAGGGAGGAAGCAGAGGGATGAATGCTGCTGTCTCCTTTGCACAGTGCAGGACCGCAGCCCAGGGAGTGGTGCTGCCCACAGGTAGGGTGACCTAATCAAGATAATCCCTCACAGACATGCTCAGAGGCTAACCTAATCTAGGTAATCCCTTACAGGTGCTGTCAAATTGACAGTATAAACCACTACAGAGGCTGAGTTCTGTATTTCTGACCTGGAGCACTTTTGAGATCAAGGAGGACACTAATGGTCATTCTGCTGAGGCAACAGGTTAAAAGACCAACTGTCAGGATCCCAAACCACAGGTGGGACCAGGTCCACCCAGATTTGAAGTGGTAAAGATGGCCTCACCTCCCTCCTCGGCAAGGCGTGTGTGTGTGTATGTGTGTGTGTGTGTGTGTGTGTGTGTGTGTGTGTGTGTGTGTGTGTGTGTGTGTCCTCCCTCTCCTCCCTCCTAAAGCGGTAGGATTTTTCAGGACTGGGAAAGAGGATAAAAGAAGGGACACCCCCCAGGCCAGCCTTGTGATCGCCCCTGCGAGGCCCCTCTAACCTGCTGCAGCCCTGAACAGTCAACAAACCTTCATTCCAGTTCTTAATTTTTGTAGACTTGGGGCTCAAGGCAAACGCTTTCTCAACGTAAAAGGCAGAAAACATTCAGATTTATTGCTTTGAGAGTTTGGCTGGTCTCCTGAGCCTGGTTCATGCAGTTTCCTCTAAGTTTCTGAACGTTT
This sequence comes from Zapus hudsonius, assembly GCA_004024765.1. Taxonomy (NCBI): domain Eukaryota; kingdom Metazoa; phylum Chordata; class Mammalia; order Rodentia; family Dipodidae; genus Zapus; species Zapus hudsonius. The sequence goes on along the minus strand of PVHP010017491.1, from coordinate 20,634 downwards.
TGTTTAAAAAGGGAGAATTTCTGATGGCAGTGTTTGCCTCCTTTACCAAGGCTTGATGGTTTACAAAGAAGCTCACAGAGTCACAATAACAGCCATTATGGAATTCCTACAGCATGGGGCGCCATTAACCGTATTGTTTGGGGGAGGGGTGAACCGGCAGGGCTTGCCCAAGGCCACACGGCCAGGGCACAGGGTGGGACAGAGCTCCAAGCAGGTCCACCTCTGCCGATGGGCCCCTTCCTCTTCTCCGTTCAGTCCTGACCTACCACACTCCACACTCATCAGCAGATAAATCATAAGTGAGAAAAGCTGAAATAGCAAAACTCAGGGGTGTGTTCAGGAAACTGTCAGAGGCTACAAACGCATAAAAACAGCCAGGTGTGTGCCTGGGGCTCCTTGAGTCCCCAAACAATATATTTTGTGCTAGGATTGTTTTCCTAGTGATGCTGAGGTGGAGGGCCTGGCATGGCCCACAGGGACGCGAGCTTTCTAAGTTCTGATTCTGTGCTGGATAACAGCGTCTCCTGACCACATGTGGCTGCTGACATTGAGATGAAAAGAGTTAAAATCAAGTTCTACCATCACTCCTGCCGAGATTTAAGTGTTGTTACAGTCACCCTGCTTCTAGCTCATACCAGCTGTTCAGGGGGCAGTCATAGCTGTCTCTGTGTGTATAGAGGCCAGAGGACAGCCTCTGGTGTTGTTCCTCAGAAACCCTTGAAAAAAAAAAAAAGCAGAGCCTTTCTTTGGCCTGGAGCTAACCAACTAAGCTAGACTGTGGCCAGTGAATTCCAGGGACTGCTTATCTCGACCTCCCCAGGACTGGGATTACATCATCATGCCCAATATTTTTACATGGGTCTGGAGATTGGATTGAGATCCTCTTGCTTTTTAAAAAAAATATTTTATTTATTTTCAAGCAGAGAGAGAGAGAGAGAGAGAGAGAGAGAGAGAGAGAGAGAGAGAGAGAGAGAGAGAGAATGGGCGCACCAGTGCAAATGAACTCCAGACACATGTGCCACTTTGCATCTGGCTTACGTGGGAGATGGGGAACCCAACCCAGGTCGTTAGGCTTTGCAGGTGAGCACCTTAACCGCTGAGCCATCTTTCTAACCCTGAGGTCATCATGCTTTGGAGGAAAGTACTTTGTGAACTGAGTCGTCTCTAAGCTCATGAGCTAGGGTCTCGCTCCAGCCCAAACTGACCTGGAACTCACTCTGTCGTCCCAGGCTGGCCTTGAACTCACAGCGATCCTCCTACATCTGCCTCCTGTGTGCCACCATGCCTAACTGTACATTCGTTTTGAGGTGTGTCCCCCTCTATCCCAGGTCCCTATAGATGCCACCCCAGAATTTAAGCCCCCCCCCAGCCTTCTCTGGAGCAGCTGCAGCTCCAGAGATGTGACTAAAAGGCAAAGGCAGACAGTCAAGGGGTGCCCCTGACCAAAGTCTGGCTGCTCAAGGCACAGTCCTGGGGGTGCAGCGTCTCCTGGGATGCTTGGGCTACGTGCCAGCCGGCTGACAGTGCCCGTGCTCTTTAACAAGGTCCTCAGGGACCTCATGTGCGCCCTCAGAATTGAGACGCTCTGGCTTCAGAGACAGGCTGAGCAGGGTGAAATCTGCTCCAAATATAGGAAGCCAAACACATCTCCAGCTGAGAAGCCGCCTCAGTGCCCTGTGTCCAGGAGCCGGGGATTATGCATGAGTCACACAGGGCCCCGCAGCTGCACCACGAGACCCATGGACAGACCCTAAGGGGAGAGCTGGGGGCTGTCCTTTCTCCAGCTGTGGGCCTGTCTCATGCTTCCTGGGCCACGTCCCCAGAGAAGAAAGAAGGAAAAAAAGAGAGAAAGGGAGAGAGAGAGAAGGAAGGCGAGAGAGAGAGAAGGAAAGAAAGAAAAAAACCAAAGAGAAAGAAAGAAAAAGAAAAAAGAAAGCAAGAACTCGCCAATCTTTTGTAGGTGCTGGGGATGGGATCCAGTGCCTGGCAATGCTGAGCCCCACCACCAGCCCCAGAACCCCATCTTGGCTTCAGGGTGCTCCTGCAATCAGAATTCATTCAGCTTTTTTCCTTTCCTTTTTCCTCTTTCATCCGTTCTCCCTCGCTCCCTTCCTTCCTTTCTTTGTGTGCTGTATGCACGTGTGTGTGCAGATGCAAACACCCCATGTCCCGTGTGTGGAAGCCAGAGGATGTCGGGTACCTTCTCCCATTAAGTACCAGCCAGCCCTGACCCTGTTTAGCTTCGGCGGCTTGGGTATCCATCTCTATTGCTCTTCCCCTTATTTCCCTGAGACAGGGCCTCTCACTAAACCTGGAGGACCCTGCGTTTTGGTGAGACTGGCTGACCAGGGAGCTTCCAGGGATCCTTCTGTCTCCACCTCAATCATGAGGGCCACACCCAGCTTTGCACATGGGTGCTGGGCTGGAACTCAGGTCCTCATGTTTGCATAGCAAGTGCTCCTACCTGCTGGGCGACCTTCCAGCCCTTTGTTTTCTGTGTGTGTGGAGGCCAGAGGTCCATGTTGGGTGTCTTCCTCAATCACACTGTCACTGTCTTTCTTAAGATAGGGTCTGTCTCTCACTAACCCCGGAGCTCAGTATTCAGCGAGTCTCAGAGAAGCTCTTGTCTCTGCCTCCCCGGTGCTGGGATTAGAGCGTACGTCACCACACAAGACTGTTACATGGGGCCTGGGATCCGAACTCAGGCCCTCATGATTACGCAGCAAACACTTGTCTTATTGAGCCATCTCCCAGGCCCCAGTTTTGGTTTTCTTTGAAGTGTTGTTGGCTATCTGAACAAATGCATTGTTTAATAGGGGTGCCTGGGCAGGGGACCCCCTGCCCCTGTGATTCTCCTAGAGCTCAGGGCCTGAGCCAGGTGTCCAGGAAGCCTCCTGGAGAAACTGACATGCAGCCATGATGAAGAAACAGTTCCGTCCCTGGAGGTGACAGAGAAGATGGACAGGGGCCGCTGGGCCCACCACCAGCTCACTGCTCCCAGCGAGCTCTTCCCCACATCCCCCTCCTCTCAGCTGCCTCGTTTTTAATCCCTGGCATGGAGTTCGGTTGCTGTAACGTTGACATTTCTACCTGCAAGGGCCCTCCTGGAGGGTGAATTTTAAGCTACACATTTTTACAAGCTGCCCCCAGCCATGAAGCTGCGGACAAGGCGGGGGGGGGGGGGGGGGGGGGGATGGCAGCATGGGTCCAGTGGGGGGCCTGGGGCCTGGGGGACTGCCAAGCAGCTTTGAGAGACACTCTAGTTGTTAAGGGAAGAACTGGACAGGATGGGAGTTCCTCCCAGCTATTCTGGGCTCTGGAAAAAGCCAGGCAAACAGTCACCAGCTCTCCTCACCTCCCAGCTTGTGGTGAACCTCAGCAACTCCTCCAGCCCACCGCCTGGGCTGCCATTAAGATGTCAGATCAGCCTCGACTAGGGCCAGGTTTGAATCCCAGGCTAGGACAAAGGGAATGAAGACCACAGGAACTGGGAACTCGGGATTTGGGCATCCCAGTGGGTCCCTGGGAGGTTACCCCCCTGGTCCTTGCAGGACCTTGGCCACCAAAATCCTCTTTTCACATCCTTCTTGATGCTTGGATGTTTCTTCTTTCCCAAGATTCCAGAAATTGCCCCTTGGCATTTCAATGCATTATTTTTTAAATAACTTAGGGAGAACTGGTTTCTATTTTTTTTCTTTTAAACTAAGAATCCAAACAGACGTGAACCTGAATACCCGGCAACACAGTACGAGACAGCACACAGTGGAATACTACACAACCAGAAACAGTGATGACATACGTGTATATTTGTTGCCATGGAAAGAGTTTGACAGTATATAGTTAAGTGCAAGAGCGGATTATAAGAAAACAGTATGCACAGGGTGATACCATGTTTGCAAAATATATATTCTATATATTCATAGAAAAAAGTCTAGAAGAAAATATAACAGTATTCATTCCGGGCAGCAAGACCGGCAGCTGATATTTCGGTTTCTCTTTTTTCCTGCTCTTCCCACAGCATTTGTAGGAGCCAGCTTCCACTGTGTTATGTGTGCCGGGGTGGCACGAGCTCTTTCCATGATGCATAGCCCTGAATGCCCCTGCTCCTGCTACTCGGGCGGCACACCCACAGCTCTGCCCGAGAGAGGCCCGGGGGGGGGGGGGGAATCTCAGAGTCCAGAACCAGGAAGGGATACTTCTTGCAGACAGACCATCAGGAGCATCTCCTCATGAGGTGGACATTTTCCCTGTGCTTGATGGGAAAGAGCTCAGAGAGGTGAGGTGACCTTCCTGGGCTCACACAGCAGGGATTTCAAGCTAGGTCATCAGGCTCCAGGAAGGATTCAACATGGTCCTGACTTTGGCTGTGTGACCAGCCTACTGGAGTGCTGTAATTTCAGTGTAGGTACCTCAACTCCTTGTGAAGCAGTTGGCCTGGTTTCAGGTCCCTCACAGGCCAGCCGTGGATGGGAACTGTCAGAGTGGGAATGGGGTCTGGGCTGGAGATACTCTCCTTTCCCACAGTGCCTAGTATTTTTCGGGTCTTGGCTTGAAGGTCGCCTGTCCATCAAGGCCTTCCTGAACCCTAAACAGGGTCATGGCCATTAATGGCTGAGCCCCATGTCTCCTTGGTGGCCGTCATTTTACTTCTCTGGAGGCACCTGTACAACCTGACTTCCTTGATTGCCACAGGGCCATGGCCACCTCACTCTTAGCTGAGTTACTGGGCCACAGTCCATAGCTCAGCCAGTATCCAACTGACAGAGTCGATGACAAAGGACCTGGGTGGCCAGGAGACCCCAGGGGACCAGGCTCGTGTGACCCAAGGCAAGTAGCTGCTCCTGTGTGGGCTTCTCCCAAGCCGTCTATGCATTCACACGCCGCTGCATCTGAAGGGCAGCCTCACCTCACACGGCCTGAATCTGTAAGTCCAATGAAAGGGAGCCTAAGCGAAGCTGGCGTCCGTTACTAGATTGCAGCTCAGATCAGCTGCTGGCTGCCTACTCTTTTCAATGACAGCTCTGCCATATGTTTCCCAGAAGCCACTGGGGTGCAATGAGCCCAATCTTATTTCTTAGTCAATAAACTCCTTTATTCTAGTTCACATATTTTTCCATTACAATAATGAAAATAGCACTAGTGATTTGTAACACTTAGGCCCAAATCAAAGAGGAACCCCTACTCAAGGTAAATACCATGTGATTGAAACTTAAGAGTAACTAATGGGCAGAAGGCGTTAAAATATAGACAACAGATCAGGGCTGCGTGTGTGCGAACACCGAAGGTTTCCCCTCAGCATTCAGGATGGCTCCGTTTTAGAGTGCATGATCATGAAAATTAGAATTGTCATAAAAGTCAAGTGTAAAGAAATAGCGAAATCAAGCCAAAAGGAAAAAACAACCCAAAAACCAAAAACCAACCAAAAGGAAGCGACTCAAACGTGTGGGTGAATGTGCAAACCTCCAGGCCTTTGGGCCTGCATGGCAAGTCCAAAAAGTTCCTTGAAACTGTCCATAGGAAGGAATGTCTGGAGGCAGGGACCCGCGGCCTGTGCCTGGTGTCACCGCGTCTCCAGGTTCTGTCTCCTCACAGAGGAAAAGAAGTTGCCTATCTGACACATCAGTCCAGGGTCTGCCCAGGACAGGCCTCTGTCGCCAGGGCATCTGAGAAAGTCCCAGATCCCAAGAAGGTGAGGCATCCCTGAGGCACGGGCACAGGGACAGTGGTCACTGGTAGTTCCTGGCCATGGCCAAACTGTCCAAGTGGTTCACGGGCAGAGGGTGGGCCTCTGTGTTGAACACCCAGTCCTCCAGCGAAAGCACATCATCTTCAGAGAAGAGAAGATAGAGGTATCTGCGTGGTGGGTGGGGAAGGGAGGGAGACAGCGGTCAGTGCCCTGGGATGAGGGGAGGGGGACCCTGTACCTGCTGGTGCTGGTCCCAGGAAGGGAGGGGTGTCATAGAACATGCAGAGCTCTGGGGCCAGAGGACCTGGTTGAGTCCTGCCTGCCCTGCCTGTGGGCTCCTTGGGGATTAGTTTGTCCCTCAGCTCGGTGGCCTGTGTGTTGACCCCAACCAAGCTGTTCCCTGTCCCTGAAATACTACACTAAGTTCCCACCAGGGCAATGACAGAAGCAGAGCTATGGGCCTAGAAATCCAGGATAGTGACAGGAGCTATGGGCCTAGAGATCCAGGGTAGTGACAGGAGCTATGGGCTTAGAAATTCAGGGTAATGACAGGAGCTAAGGGCCTAGAAATCAGGGTAGTGACAGGAGCCATGGACCCAGAAATTCAGGGTAGTGACAGGAGTTATGGGCCTAGAAATCAGGTTAGTGGCAGGAGCTATGGACCCAGAAATCCAGGGTAGTGACAGGAGCTATGGGCATAGAGATCCAGGGTAGTGACAGGAGCTATGAGCCTAGAGATCCAGGGTAGTGACAGGAGCTATGGCCTCAGAAATTCAGCCTAGAGTGAAGTGTTTTGCTGGAAGGGGTCACCAGGCCAGGGCCAGCATACAGGACCTTCTCTGTGAAGCATTAGGAAAGTAGGGTGGGTCACCACATCTCAGGAGTCCATAGGGGGACAGCCTAACAACAGCACCTAGTGTTAACATCACATGGATGGTGACAATCTGGGAGAGCTGACAGGACCTGAGGGACAAGCAAATGCCCTCAGTGTCAAGTGCTGGGTTGTGTTCCTCTTATCAAGGTCTCTAGGGGAGAAATGGGCTTGGCCAGGGATCAGCTCAGGCCACAGCTTTCTGAACCCCAAACTCTGCACCCCACATGGGCTCCTGCCCAGTGACTACAGGGCCTGAGCATGGCAGAGTGCCAGCCACCTGCCTGAGGAAATACCACCACACTCACTTCAGCGTCTCGGCTAGGAAGAAACTCTGCTGTCTGTTGTCGTAGCTGGGAGTGCTGCTGTACACATCCTCGATCCCCGAGAAGCCAGCTTCGGTCCGGCAGTGTTTCTCCAGGGCCTGAAGGAGGGGCAAACTCAGCATGGGGAGGAGAGGACCTGGAATGCCTGAAGGCTGGAGCATGCCAACACAAAGGACCTGGTCCTCGGTTGGCAGACAAGGTCTCTGACCGTTCTCCCCAGGTGTAGCCCATGGGAGCTGTCCCTGCCTGCCCTGGGGACTCGGGCCCAGCTGCCTGCCTGGACAACTGAGCAAGCCTGTGGTCCCACCCCAGCGCTGAATTCCCACCTTCCTAGGCCAGACTGATGCACTGACCACAGGGCTGGCCAGGTCAAGAACGGTCACTGGTGTCCGCAGGGGCTGCTGGGACCTAGGGAAGGGATCCTGTGAGCCACTTCTCTAGCCACACTTCCCGGGCTAGAGGGGCATAGGCCACTACCTTCTGTCTTCTGTTCAGAAATGCAATCCTACTCACTGTGGGGTCTGTGGGCAGGCCATGGACACAAACCCCTTAGCCTGTGAAGGTTGTAAGAACCAAGGCTTCAGGGAAGTGGGTGGGCTCTGGACAGTGAACCACTCTGAAGGTGAGTCTCCAGTGTGTGCCCCATGACAACCTGTGTCCCTAGGGCTGGCAGCACATAGTAGTTGGTGGGGAGAAGGTCAGAGGGGCACCCACCAGGGCATCTTCCTCAAACCCTCCCTGCCTTTGCCACCTACCCTGGGGGCCAGGTTCCCAGCTAGTGCTTGGGACCGAGGGAGGGTGGCCCCGAGGCCAGTCCTCTTCAGAGATGACATGTTAAGTAACCTGTTCAGGCTCTAGAGCCTAGATCATGTCTGTGGGGATACTGGGTGGCCACCTGGTCTTGTCCTTGAGGTCTGCTGACAGATGGGTCCTGTCTCCAAGGCTTCCACCTCCCCAGCCTGTGCTTGGCTTCAGGGTTGCTTTCCCAGAGCTGGGCTCTCTGCAGTCACCAACTTTCCCACCCTGCCCTTTAGCCAGAGGGCACCCTGGCCACCTTCTCCTGCCTGACCAGGGGCTTGAGACCCCTGACGGTGGCTCCACCACCCCAGCCCTCACTCACCATCACCACCTCCCAGCCCCACTCCCTGTAGATGGGGTCATGCGTCTGCCGCCACAGGTACATGTAGCTCTCCACAACTTCAGGCCGCAGAATGTAGTAGCTCTCGCTCAGCTGCGTGGCCATCGCCTCTCTGCCGGAGTTGAACCAGAAGGCTTCAGGCCCCAGCTTGGTGTCTGCAGGAAAAGCCCCAGAGGCTCCATCAGACCCCCCTACCTCCTGCCCAGAACGCATCCCGGTGCCCGGAGGGTCTGGCAAGGTGCTGGTATGGAGAGGGCCTGCACCCCTCCACCCCAGGCTGCACCAGGCAGGCTCACAGGAACCTCAAGAAATCAGATTCTGAGCGAGTGGTCTGTCCAGGCAAGGCTTGGCAGACATTAGCTCCCTCAAAGATGCCAACCACAGCTCAGACAAGAAAGAGCTTTGAGAGCCTGACATGGTGGCGCACGTCTTTAATCCCAGCACTGGGGAGGCAGATGTAAGAGGATCACTGTGAGTTCCAGGACAGCCTGAGAATTCCAGGTCAGACCCTATCTCAAAACACCAGAAAAAAAAAAAAAAAGAAAGAAAAGGGCTTTGAGATGTAACATATTTGGGGAACAGTGGGTCAACCATCTGGCTTGCAGGACTCATGAGACCCCCCCACTATGCTGATGAGCCCTTTCTTAGGAAACGACAACTTTCACCCTGCCTGCCTGCCAGCCCCGAGAAGCCTGTGTGCTGTGGGGTATGGTAGGCGCGTAGATTCAAAGGAGAACGGGGTGCCTATCGTTTCCTCCACATTTCCCTGGCTGACCAGAGAGCCCCAGCAATTCTCCAGCCTCCTTTCCCCGCAGTGCTGGATGCCAGCCTGCGTGCCGTGCCCAGGTTCTGCAGGTGGGTGCTGGGGATCAAACGTGGTGGTCTAAGCCCAGCTGCCACTTCTGACTTCAAGGGCTGTGCATTATCTCAGTCCCTGACCCTCCTCTTTCCTTTATCTCTCTTTTTCCTTTTCTTTTTGCTGGTAGAAAGTGAGGATCAGACAGACTAAGCCTTTTGTCCAAGGCCTTTCCCCCTGGGCTGTGTTTTGCCTCTCACCACGTCTGCCCAGGCCAGCCCTTTTCCTGGGTGAGTGCTTTCCCTCCTTCTGGGCCCTGGAGGGTCTGGGAGGGGTCCTTTCCTTCTGAGCTGGCTGGCACTTTGGAGGCAGGCTTCCTGGAGGAAGAATGAGCTAGGCTCGCCCCCAACCCCCCTTCAGAAGGCATGGAGAGCCCTGCTATGGGAAACAGCAGCAGCATCTGGGCAGCGGGCAGCAGGGGACAGTATGCTTCAGTAAGCTGGGGTCCTTGATGGCCTGGCTGACTGTCCCAGACAAATAGCTTCCCATTTGTTTATGGCCTAGAACCAGCGAGCTCTGTGAAGAGAATGGAAGGCTCATTTTAGGGTGGGTCTCACTCCTGGGGGATGGGCTCCCAGAACCAGTTCCTGCCACTGAGACACATGGCAGGCCTCCAGAGTGACTGCCCAAGGGACAGCTCTTGGGGCCTCATGCATTACCTCAGTCCTTAACCTCTCCCTCTTTTCCTTCCCCCCCCCCTCTCTCTTTGCTCAAGGTAGTCTCTCGCAGGGAGACTCAGGACTCTGAGGGCCCTGTGCTGTTATCCCCATTGGACAGATGAGAAGAGAGAGGACCCCTCCCTCAAGCCAGGGAGGGCTAGAGCACAGCGAGGGTCCTTTCTTTCACGCAAGGCAGGGACTCCTGGGGCATTGAGAAGGGGTGGATTTTCTAGAGGGGTGCCCGTGAGATGTGGGACTGGACATCAGGGACCTGGTTTCAGTCAGGCTCAGCTGCTCACTCGTGTGCTGTGTGACTTTCCCTACGTCACTTCCCCTCTCTGGGCTCATAATTCTAGGGTGGCTTTGACCTTACACTTGATGGATGACCTGGTGAATGTGTGCATGTGTGCGGCATGTGTGTGCATACATCAGCGTGCACAAGAATGAGGCATTCAAGCTGGAGTCGAAAAAGGTGACTGGATACAGGGACATGTGAGCCACACGTGGAGGGTCCCTGGGACCTCCTTCCTCGGGGCTGGAGGACCTTTGGGCCTGTGCCTCCCTTGGGACCTTGGCCACGTCATCTCTGAGCTTCAGTTTCCTCACCTGTGTAGCCAGGTTCTGTGGTGATGTGTGTCAAGTGCCGATACATGATTTTGTCACAGTCAGTGCCCAGACGCCCGGTCCCTCACTCGAATTCCACTGAAGCCCCAGGAGACTCGTCCATAAGACCTCTTGCTCCTTCCTCCCTGCTCCCCTCCTGTTCCTGCCAGTGTTTCCTGGCATCTAACCTCAGTCTCTGCTGCTGCACCCTCCCCTTGCAGGGTTACCTGAGCGGGCGTACGACTCATGGCATGTTCTGGTGATCTGGGCTGCGAGTTCTTTGTAGTGGGCCCTTTTTTCTTCCTTGGCATCCTTGGCTCCGAGGGAGATCATGCCCCCCGAGAAGCAGGCCAGGTGCCCCATCTTGTGGTCCAGGATCCCACCTCGCCACTCGGCAATGTAGGTCAGGCCCCCAGGAGAGACATTCACCAAGTAGGTCTCTATGGCCTGGGGTAGAGTGGGTAATGGGTAGAGGTGTGGGGCAGAGAGAAGGGAGGGAAAGGGGTGAATGAGCCTTTTGGTGACAGCAGCAGGGAGGCCCTCCAGCTGTCCCACCTTGATCTCGGCTGGCTGTGGTCCCTGACCCCCAGCAGGAGGTCTTGTAGCCAAGAGCTGAGACCTGGGGCCTTCTGGGAGCTAGGATGTAAGGTAGGACTTTTGAATTTATAGTTTGTTTGTTTTGAAGTATTTCATTTATTTAAGGGGGGGAGAGAGAATATGGGTTCATCATGGCCTCTTGCCACTACAAAGGAGCTCCGGATGCATGTGCCACTTTGTGCATTTGGCCATATATGGGTGCTGGGCAATTAAACCCGGGCTGGCAGCCTTTGTAGCAAGTGCCTCTCACTGCTGAACCCGCTCCCCAGCCCCATGCTTATTCATTTTTTGCAGTCCTGAGGATTACACCTACAGCCTTGTGCATGCTAGGCTGACAGGACACCCTGTCGCCAGCAAATCTGTTTTAAAAACATTAAACATCTTTAAGCTAGCCCCCTCGCCCATTGCCCGCTCAGGGAGCCTGTGGCTGGGCTTCTTCGGATCCAAATGGCCCACCTTTACATGACAAAGGCCCAAGTGTTTTATCAGGTTCTCAAAAGGCACCTGTGGGAAATGAGCTGCTTGGTACTGGTACTGGGACCTCAGCACACACACTTCTCCCCTTAATGCCTGCATGCGGGGTGCAGTGCCCTCTACAGGTAAGAGGGAGGAATGACTCACCCCAGCTCACCCAGTCACCCTAGGTCTCTCTGGAGGAGCTTACTCTTTCTGGTGGAGGGATCAGGAGGAAAGACTCCAGCATGTTGGGGTGCAGAAACATTAGGTACCCCTCACTCCTTGCCGAGCACCCCAGGAGCTCTGAGACCAAGGTGCTAGATGGGGGAGCTGCTCACACAGCCCAAGGCCAGACTCCATGGAGCTGGGGGGTCTTGATCATAACTCGGGACCGGAGGGAGTATCGCTGGACTTCTGCCCCTGGGGTTGCCCCTCCAACCTTCTCTTTTAAAAAACAACTATTTTATTCATTTGCAGACAGAGAGACAGAGAATGGGCACACTAGGACCTCTTGCCACTGTGAACAAACTCCAGATACATGAGCCACTTTATGTATCTGGCTTTATGTGGGTACTGTCAAGTTTTGCAAGAAAACACTTTTAACTGCTGAGCTATCTCTCTAGCCCCAAGCTACTCTTAAATGAATTGGATCAAATCCCAGATCCTATTAGAACCTCCTGAGGGTCCCAGTGCCCTCCCAAAGGCCCAGTTGGTCCTCAGAGGCACCCTGATCTGGACTCCAGACTGTGACCTGATTCTATGGACTGGCTCCTGGGTCCAGACTCCGTGGGTTCAAATCTTTCTCTACTAGTTTCAATCTGTTTGGCGCTGAGTAGGTTACATGTTCTCTGTGCCTCCGTTTCCTTGTGTCTGATAGAGTCGTGAGTGGAGCTATCTTGCAGGGCAGTGAGAATCACAAGGCCTGCCCGCGGATCTGGGCACATTTCCCAGCTCAGAGTCCCCAACAATTGCCAAGAGTCCTCGGAAGTCTGTTCTCTGTCCTCTCTCTCCACACCTCACCACAGCCTCACTGGCCTTTCCCCATTGATGTCCTCTTCCCGCTTTGGCTATTCCGTGAGCTACGGAGTCCTTCTTTGGGCCAGGGCCAGGGACCCAGCTGCACAGTGGGTGGGTCTGGTCCCTGGCTCAGGAGCTCCCTATGACTGACACGTGGAATTGGAGAAGAAGCCAGATGAGGTCGTAGGGTGAGGTCAGAGAGGATTCCTGCCCCAGGCTGCTCCTTGAAGAGGCACCCCATCTCCCAGCTTTTACCCTGCGCTGGCCCCACTCAGAGCCTGATTAGATGCAATGTTGTCTCCGCCATGGCTGCGAGTGCCGTGTGTGACACATCAGCCAACCAGCCGGGGGCCTGGCACATGAGCATGGTGTTGGCTCCAGGATCTGTTTGTCTTTTCTCTCCCCTGTCGGGGGCCAGAGCTGCAGGGCTGGCTGGGAGACCGTTGCCGAATGGCAGATGGGGAAAGGCTGATCAGGTGCCATGCCAGGCCACCTGTTTGACATGGGGGGGCATGCTGAGGAGCCTTGGAGAGCCACTGGCTCCCGGGGCTGCTCTGGGCCGGCCCCTTGGGACAGCAGAGCCCCCCAGCAGTTGTCTGGCTGAGGATCAATGCAGGGGTGGGCATCTCAGGGTGAGCCCAAAGCCCCAGAACTCAGCTCAGTTATCAGTTGCCAATGTATTGGATGTGACAAGGCAGACGTGTGGGTGCCAGGATGCCATGCCCTGGAGCTGTGAAGCAGAACCTTCCAGAATGTCTCCCACAGGCTGGTTCCATGTGTGGTAGGCCCCAGGCTAATAAGTAGGGAATTATAGACCAGTGTCTCTGAATGAGACACTGATGATTCGAGATGGAGACAAGACCATCAGGCTTCTAGAGCCTCAGGGAAGCACAGGCTGATGGAGGACCCTAGGGATAGGCTGATGTCACAGCAAGGGCTGAGCTCATGTTAAGTAGCCAAGACTGGCTTTGTCCCTGGCCCAGCCTGCTCCTCCCTGTGCTTCATTGGGAAGCTCACCCCAGCCCTCGGGTGGGACCAGTGTGACAGACAGAGGGCCAGTGTCAACGGAAGCACCGGGCTTGGAGTCAGGCCTACCTGTGTTCCCATCCTGGCTCTTGCTGTTCTGTGACCTCAGTCCTTCCAAGCCTCAGCTGTGCTGTCCTTAAGATGGGCCCGAGTAGGACCAGGGACTTAGAGTATTTGCCCAGATCAGGCTTCTCTCTCTGGCCTCCATGGTGTCCCTCCTTCTGTGACCTCCAAGGGTATATGTGTGGGATGCCCTGTCTGCCCTTCCACCTCACCCCAGCAGAGCTGGGTCTGACCTGCAGGCTTCAGGACCTGGCTGCACACTGAGGTCCCTTGGGCTTTGCAATGGTGTCAGTGGGCACCCAGAGATTCTGGCATGACCGGTCAGGGGTACAGCCTGTGATGGGGTTCGAGACTCCCAGGTGACTAACAGGCCAGCAAGGTTGAGAACCTCAGGACTATTCTTCAAAGCCCCAGACTTGCCAGAGGCCACCTTCACTCAGGGCCCATGGCCCCGGGCTCCTTAGGAGGAGATCAAACGTAGGAGCCAAGCTGAGTGCTCTCCTCTCAGTCAAGTGCTTTCTGAGGGCTCCCAGACAGCTTAAATAATTCATATCCATCTCTCCCTTGAAGCCTCAACTGCAGCTGCCCTGAGGGCCAGGAGTCAGTGCTCACTTGTTAACTTCGTGTTTACTCTGCAAAGGGCGCCAGGAAGAGTGGAATCTAACCCTCCAACAGGGACACTGGCAGGGTTCATCTGAAGCCACGGGCAGACGGGGCCAAGGCAGACTGAGCAGCTGGGACTGGAGAGCCAGTCGCTGCGCTGTGACTCGGTGCTGGGGAGCTGAGCAGGGGAAACTCACCCCTGAGCCCATGGTTTAAAACGCCCATCGCCATGGGAGTGTTTCAATGTGTTTTTTTAAGCACTATCATTTCTGGCTGCACTTGTGCCATCCAGCTGTCCTTCGAGATTATTCATCTGTCCTTCCATCTGCTCACATCAATCCACCACCCAACTCATCTGCCTGTCCACCTATCCACCCAGCCAGCCAGCCAGCCATCTACACATACACACATTCAACTACTCATATCAAGACACCTATCCACTCACCAACTCATTCATCCATCCGTTCAAATGCTTATATCAATTCACTCATCTACCCACTGGCTTATCATCCATCCATCCATCCATTCATCCACCCATCCACCTGCCAACTCATATATCTATCCATCCAACCTCACGGTTCATTTCTATCCACCCATCCAAATACCCATTCATATATCCATCCATCAGTTTATCTATCAACCTACTAACTCATCCATCCAACTGTACATATCAATCCAGCTATCCACCAACCAATTCATATACCCTCCATCTAGCCAATTATTAAATCTATTCACCCATGTACCCACCCCTCTACCCACTACCCATGTGACTACCCCTTTACCCACTATAGATCCATCCAACAACACACTCATTCTTCTGATCCATGTATCCTTCTTTCTATCCATCCCTAAGCATTCATTTGTTCACATAGTGGCTTCTGTGTGCCAGCCTGTTTCAGGAGTGAAGCATGCAGGGTCAACAAGGAGACAAAAGTCCCTGCCTGAGGGAACGTGCACTGCACTTGGGGGAGGTGGACGAAAATGTGCTTGTGATAATTGTGGATACTCGGGCAGGGAAAGAGACTAAACCAGGGCATGTGGCAGATAGGCCGGGAAAGGTAAGTTCGGTAGCATTTGAGTTGAGATTTGACTAGTCGATGGGATCCAGCATTCTGGACAGCCAGCAAAAAGGCCCCAAGGGTGGGAACAACCTGGTAGAAGGGATAGAGTGAGGCGAGGAAGTCCTGGGGATGGGCAAGGCCTCATTCGAGCAGGGAGGGCCCAGCGGGGGAAGGGCAGGGACATGTATTTCCAGCCTTCTAAGTGCTGTAGGGACAGGGCTGCCGAGAAGCGAGAAGCCCACTCTGGAGGAAATGAGATGGCAGTTCCGACCAAAGTGCTGGCCAAACAGAGCAAATTTGCTCGACTAAGTTTATGGGAAAACTGAGGCCAGAGCCTTCCTAGTGCTTTTTCATTACAACTGTTCAAAGAAGGGCTGAAGAGATGGTTAAGGAACTTGCCTGCAAAGCCTAAGGACGACTCCCCAGTAACCATGTAAAACCAGATGCAGATGCACAGTGGTGTATGAGTCTGAAGTTCGTTTGCAGTGGCTAGAGGCCCTGGCATGCCCATTCTCTCTCTGTTTGCAAATAAATAAAATATTTTTTAAAAAGAAAAGGGTTCAGAGAGATGGCTCAGCGGTTAAGGCACTTGCCTCTAGTGCCTAAGGCCCTGGGTTCAATTCCCCAGGACCCACAAAAGCCAGACACACAAGGTGGCGGCCCTGGCATATTCTCTCTCTCTCTCTCTCTCTCTCTCTCTCTCTCTCTCTGGGTCTGTATCTCTGCTTGAAAATGAATAAATAAAATTAAAAATTTTTTTTTTTATTTTTTTTAAATATTTTATTTATTCATTTTCAAGGAGAGAGAGAGAGAGAGAGAGAGAGAGAGAGAGAGAGAGAGAGAGAGAGAGAGAGAATGCACCAGGGTCACCACCTTGTGGTCTGACTTATATGGGTCCTGGGGAATTGAACCCAGGGCCTCAGGCACTGGAGGCAAGTGCCTTAACCGCTGAGCCATCTCTCCAGCCCTAAAAAAATTTTTAAAAAATGAATAAAAAATAAAAGGGTTCAAAGCTATCTATTGAGGAGTTGTGGGGATCCCTAACTGTCTTCCCTATCTGCTGTGGTCGCTCCTAGTCTTGGAGCGACGGCCTTCTTCATTCCACGCCTCATGGACAGCTCTGCTGGGTCTGTTCTGTGTGGCCTCGGGCAAATGCCCTCCCCTCTCTGGACCTTGTTTTCCATCCACATGGGGGGGTGGGTAGAAGGAGCAGAATTGCACACTTCACAATACAGGTCACACCTCCTGCTATGTTTGGCAAAAAGATGGCTGAGGAGTTGGCTGGGGCAGCTCCTCCCCTGGGGGCTTCTGCTACTGTTTGGCCTCTGGTGCATTAAGTGAAGCCCAGACACCGTGAGGGAGGCTGGAACCAGAGGGTCTGAATTAGTCTGTCACTTCCTATGGCACCAAGCACTCGACCCCAGGTGTCTGTCCCAGGGTGCTGGGGAGTAGTTTTGAGCCAGGGCAGACCATGGCTGGGAGGGCCTGTCCTGTGTCCTGGGCCCAGTCCCCAGTCCCCAGACCTCTTGCAAAGGCTTTGCCGCCCATCCAGGGGAAGAAGGAAGGGACTTACCTCCAGGGCTTCGTCGTACATAGTTTTAGCCTCCACGTCTGTCTTGGCAGACATCAGCCAGGATTTGATCAAATATTCATAAAAACTGTCTCCGAGTCCTCCAACCGAGACGTGCTCTGTGAGGGGGAGGGGACGAGGGTGTTATTAGCCATCTGTTGCTGGTCTGGCGTGTAGGTGGGCCTCTGCAGTTCAGAGCCAGGCACGGTCATTGACTCAGCCACCACCTCACTCCAAATGAGCTGAGGGACACGGACTGTGATGAGGGAGCCAGGCACCCTGTGCCCAGGTACAAGGGTCATTTGGGCCATGCCTTGTCAGGCTCTAGCAGGCTGAGGGCCCAGGGTCTGTTACTAATGGTAAAAGGGAGAGGTTTCTTCATAAAGCTCATGTGAGGGGCTGGAGAGATGGTTCAGTGGATAAAACTCTTGTTATGGGTGAAGGGGGAGGGGGAGCATCGGAGAATTGGGGATAACAACTCATTGTTTGCCCACTAAATAATGTAACTCATTATGGACAATAAAAAATTAAAAAAAAAAAAACTCTTGTTATGAAAGTGTGAGAACCTGTGTTCGGACCCCCCCCCCCAATCGATCAGATGCAGTGCCGCACATCTGCAATCCCAGCACAGCCCTGGTGAAATGGGAGGCGGAGACAGGAGAATCCCTGGAAGCTCACAGGCTAGTTAGCTTGCATACTCAGTGGCAAGCAAAAAGAGACCCTCAGTCAAGTCTGGTGGCTCACTCCTTTAGTTCCAGCACTCAGGAGGCTGAGGTAGGAGTATTGCTGTTAGTTTCAGGCCAGCTTGAGGCTACACAGTGAGTTCAGGGTCAGCTTGGGCTAGAGTGAGACCCTGCCTCAAAAACAGACAAATAAAAGACACCCTGCCTCAAACAAAGTAGAGGTGAGGACTGCCTCATAAAAGTCCAGGGAGGGAGAAGTCAGAGCTGTGCCTCAATGCCTTAGCTGCAGAGCCCCTCTGGGGACACTGGGTTGAAAGGGGCAAAGAGAAGCATGGGGTTGGAGGGATGTCTGAGCCCTTCTCTCTGCCCAGAGCCAGTGGGCCTGCCACTGCTGCCAGCATGGTGCGGCTGAGGGAGGATGCGTTGCTCAGGACACTGGAACCAGATCTCAGAGGTAGGACAAGTGAGCACCAATCACTTGCTCAGAAATGGGAAACTGAGGTACTGAGCAGGCTTGACCAAAGGTATATCAGCTCAGAGGATGGAGAGAAGGGGACCCTGGTGACCAGAGCTCAGAGATGAGGAAGCACACCGGGATGTTTTTGGTGACAGGTAAGAGTCTGCTCTTTGGTGATAGGTCAGGAGACAACAGTGCCTTTGGCTGCAGAGCCTGTGGTGGTCGTCTGCCAGGGCAGCAAAGCACGATGGAGGCCTTTGAGAGCTCACTAAGTTTGCTTCCAGCCTCGCTCTCCCCCTGTGTTTGGTCAGGCTGCACCTCCACATGGCAGGGCTGGTACTGTGCTGACCTCCCCCCTCCTCAGGGCCATAGCTGCTTCTCTGCTCTGACTTTTGTCCCTGCTTCTTCTCCTCCAGACTCTGCTGGGCCAGGACTGACCTCCAGCAAGAGGCTGCTGGGGCCCAGGGACCGTTTCCTCCTGACCCCTCTCCTGATGGCACCTGACCCGGTCCCCTCTCTGCACACTCTTTCTGTCTTTATACACCTTGGCTTTTTTCCTCTGGCTGGCTGTGGGTGTGGAAGGGAGAGCGCCCCTCCTCACCTGGGTCGTGGCTGAACACAAGCTCTCTGTCTCATGTGTCCATATTCTCACCTGGGCATGTGCCAACTGTGCCAGGGGGACTGTATAGCACACTGAAACATCCCTGGCCTGTGCTGGACACTCACAGCCTGGGAGCTGTGGATGCATTCCTTCTTTCTCTGCTTTTCTTTCTGTTTTTTCTCTCTATCTTTACTCTCACTTCATTTCCCTCTTCTTTTCTTTTGTGTAAATGTTTATTTGCTGGCAGAGAGCGCATGGATATGCCAAGGCCTCCTGTCACTGCAAATGAACTCCAGACACATGTGCCACTTTGTGCCTCTGGCTTTACTTGGGTCCTGGGGAATTGAACCTAGGCCACCAGGTTTAGTAAGCAACCACCTTTAGCCACTGAGCCATCTCTCCAGCTCTGCCTCCTCTTATTTCTCCACTGAAACACACTGTCCTGAGTGTCATCTCCCAGGGGACTTGGCCCAGGTGGACCCTGCATGAGGAGGGGCATGCTTCACAGCAGGTGCGAGTCAGTGTGAGTGTGAGCGTGATGGTCCCCAGCGCTGTGTGGCACATGAGGAGAAGTGAAGGAGTGGGAATCAACAAATGGACATCCACATCAGTACGGGGCCTCGGTTTCCCTTTCTGTAAGATAGGACCCAGGAGCCTGGGAGCAGAGCTGGGCTTGGCTGTTCCTTGCTGTAGTGGCAGTCAGCTCATGCTCGGGCCCACTGGGATAACCTGGACTGGCCCCTCTCTGCAGAAAGCATGAGATCAAGGCCATGGATGAGGACAGCAGGTGACCTCTCCTCAGAAGCATTCTGAGCTCTCAGAGGTCAATTTTAGGAGGATTTGTCTGTGTCTGTTTAGAGGCTCACTGACATTTGGTGCATCCGTGTGCTACGCTTATGTGTGTGTGTGTAGGTGTGTTTGCAGGTCTCATTTATGGGTAGTGTTTGTATGTGTGCTTGTCTGTGTATGTTTGCAGGTCTCTGCTGTGTTTGGTCAGGAGCACAGCGGATTTATCCTGAGTAGTCTTAGCTTAGTGACAACACTGTGAAGCTCAGCCTGCAGCAGGTGGGAAGCAGGCGGGAGCACAGGCTGGGTGACAGGATGCTAACCTCTCCTCTGTCCCCTACACCCCAATCTCTGTGGCTACAAATGGGCTGAGCAGTGCCTGGTGTCTGGCCTACAGGCTTGCTCTGAGGACCTGAGGGGAAGAATACTGTGAACACCCAGCTTATGCAAGGCAGGGATGTCTGCTGAAAAAATCCACCGCACCAAAAGAACTCATCAAAGCCCAGGGAACCTGAGATGACCCCAGGCCCAAAGCCAGGAGGAGGCAGTGAGTGTGCTGGAATGAGCAGGGCTCCCGGCATGCCTCTGCCTTCCAGCAAGCCTGGGACTCATTCTCTGTTACCATGAAACAATTAACCACATGTGACTGCCCACACCAAGGCTCCTAATGCAGTGGGTGGGTGGTGCCGGGGGCTTGCTGCACTACCCAGATGCTGGGCCTCAGGCATTCAGGCCTCACAGTGAAAATCTATGTCTTCTGGGGGTCATGCCCTGTAACTCAAGCCTTCATTTTTCTCCCCACGTGTTTGAACATGGCCGTGTGTTTTGGTTGAGAACTTTGCATTTCTGTGATTTTTAAAAAGAATAATTTTTCTTATTTAGTTTCAAGCAGAGGGAGATGGAGAGAATGGGTACCAGGGCCTCTGGCCACGGCAAACAGACTGTGCATCTGGATTTACGTGGCGACTGGGGAATTGAACCCAGGTCGTTAGGCTTTGCAGGCAAGTGCCTTAACCTCTGAGCAATCTCCAGTCCTGATTTTGTTGTTGTTGTTTTGAGGCAGGGTCTCACTCTAGCCCAGGCTGACCTGGAAATCACTCTGTAGCCCAGGCTGGCCTTGAACTCATGACCTCCTACCTTAGCTTCCTGAGTGGTGGGATTAAAGCTGTATGCTACCATGCCCAGCAACTGTGAATTATTTTGAAGACCACTTGGGGTGAGACCATTACTAGGCAAAGTTCTTGGGTGGAATTTTCTGGGCCTTGAGCGCCTACAGACAGTAGCAGCTTGGGTGGGAAGGAAGGCATCTGTGATTCTCCATGGCGCCCCTGCAGCTGTCCCCCTGGGCCCTTTTGGGACATATCGTATTCCCTTTGGAAGACTGGGCTGACGCCTACCTCCCACATCCTTGATCATTACTTCCTGGTGTACAGAATGCATCTCACTATGTTCTTGTCACAAGATGGGACACTGAGGCTCAGAGACCTGGTGAGGCTGAGGATGTAGCTCACTTGGCAAAGAACCTGTCTATAATGTGCAAGGCTCTGAGTTCAAATCCCTGTACCTGTCCCATTC
>PVHP010017490.1:0-34376 GCA_004024765.1 Zapus hudsonius | reverse complement strand
ACCCCATCCATCCGCATAGAGACCTCCTCCTCCCGTGTGGCAGAAGGGCAGACCTTGGATCTGAAGTGTGTGGTGCCTGGACAGGCCCATGCCCAAGTCACATGGCACAGGCGAGGAGGCAGCCTACCCCCTCGGCACCAGGTACAGAGATAGAGCCTGGAAAAGGCAGCCCCTCCTCCCCTGCCCTGCAGTCCTTCCTGATTCCAGCCCTGAAGGGAAGGTGGCCTCAGCAGTAGGGGTTTGAGGAGACTTACAGCCCATCACAGTAGGCTCCCCACCTGTCCCCAGACCTTGATGCAAAATGAGAAAGGATACCACTTACTTAAGACCCTACTTCCTGAAGGCCACTGTCCAATGTCTAAGAGAGGCCTTGACTGTTGTAGGCTGCTGCAGAGCTGCCTGAAGCCCAGGATGGACCACCTTGGGGCCTGGGCCAACACCTCCCAGCTCCCTCTCTCCACCTTTACCCCATTCTGCAGGTGTCCGGCCCCCTGCTGAGACTGAACCATGTGTCCCCAGCTGACTCTGGAGAGTACTCATGCCAAGTGGTTAGCAGCTCAGGCACCCTGGAGGCTTCTGTTCTGGTCACAATTGAGCCCTCCAGCCCGGGCCCTATTCCTGGTGAGTGACAAGGAGCTGTGTCAGTGCTGAGTCATAGGCTCACTTGGGGTCTTCTTTGGCTTTGCTCCTACTGGCAGGCTTTTTATTTTTTGGTGGTTTGTTCTTGCTTTTGTTTTTGTTTGTCTTGAGACAGGGTCTTACTTTGTAGCCCAGGCTGGTTCCTC
The DNA here is from genome assembly GCA_004024765.1 of Zapus hudsonius. Lineage (NCBI taxonomy): Eukaryota > Metazoa > Chordata > Mammalia > Rodentia > Dipodidae > Zapus > Zapus hudsonius. The sequence continues at coordinate 33,591 of PVHP010017490.1, read as the reverse complement.
ACTCCACCTCAAGTGCTGGGATTTCAGGATGCATCACCACCCCTGGATGGACTGGGCACTTACTGTCAGGGCATGCGATTTCCTATGACTGAGGATCTAGACTAGCTCAACATTCCTAAATATGATTCACGAAGCTCTCATTAGCCATATCTGGGTCCCTGGTCTTTGGTGGTCCTCCAACTCCTCCAACCATTGGGGCCCAGCCCTAGGTCTCAGCAAAACATCCCATTCTGAGTCATTTTGGCTCAACCAGATTATCTCCATGAGGACTATACCACTGTAGGTACCCACCTGTACCCCAGGAGCCATGACTTTCCCCACCTCTGCCCACAGCCCCAGGACTGGCCCAGCCCATCTACATCGAGGCCTCCTCCTCCCATGTGGCTGAGGGACAGACCTTAGATCTGAACTGTGTGGTACCAGGACAAGCTCATGCCCAGGTCACGTGGCATAAGCGTGGGGGCAGCCTGCCTGACCGGCACCAGGTATGGTTCAGGTGGGGAGGAGCAGTTGCCTTCTGCAGCCAAACTTCATAGGAACCCAAGCATGCCTGTGGATCTAGGGACAAAATGTCTGTCAGGGAAGAGTCCCAGAGCAGCCGAGACCTGAGCCTTTCCTCCTAGTCCTGCTGCCCAGCCAGCTCTTGTGTCTCAGTTTCCTCCTTTGCAAAGCAAGTGGATGGACTCCTCACACCCCACTAGCTGAAATCCTAGCTCCCAGTCCCCTGAAGACATGCTTGCTTGGGGACTCACCCTGTGTCCATGATCTGGCCTGATTACTTCCCTTTTTGTCTCCTGGCAGACCCATGGCTCCCAGTTGCGGCTCAACCACATCTCCCCTGCAGACTCGGGCGAGTATGTGTGCCGCATAGCTGGCGGCTCTAGCCCTGAACAGGAGGCCTCCTTCACTGTCACAGTCCCCTCCAGTGCAGAATCTTCCTACCGTGAGTATAGAAGATGTAGGAGTGGGGGTGACAGACAGTGACCCTGTTGAGTCCAGTGTCTTACCCTTGGCTTCCATCCAGGCCTCAGGAGTCCTGTCATCTCCATTGAGCCTCCCAGTAGCACCGTGCAGCAAGGCCAAGATGCCACCTTCAAGTGCCTCATCCATGAGGGGGCAACACCCATCAGCCTGGAGTGGAAGACCCGGAACCAAGAGCTGGAGGGTGAGCAGCTGGCCAGTTGAGCTGGAGGCAAGTGGGAGGGCCACCCTTGGGAGAGCAGGGTCAGAAGGCCAGGTTTATACTATATTCATGCATGACTTGAGTAAACCTGTCTGTCTGGTGATGGTCCAGACCCAGCGACTCCAAGGATTTTCACCTTCTATTTGTTTTTACTTATTTACTTTTGGGTTTTCAAGGTAGGGTCTCGCTCTAGCCCAGGCTGACCTGGAATTTGCTATGTAGTCTCAGGCTGGCCTCAAACTCATGATGATCCTATCTCTGCCTCCTGAGTGCTGGGATTAAAGACAGTGCGCCACCACACCCAGCTACCTGCTGTCATTTATGACTCCAAGTCCCATTATTCCCAGGCTAAAGGGGTCAAGAGCCAGGTTGGCTCTCCCTTATTTTCCCTCCCTTAATGCAACTCCACAGACAATGTCCGCATCAGCCCCAACGGCTCCATCATCACCATTGTGGGCACCAGGCCCAGCAACCATGGGGCCTACCGATGCGTGGCCTCCAACGCCTATGGTGTGGCCCAGAGTGTTGTGAATCTCAGCGTGTATGGTGAGGGATGCTGACCATGGTTCTTGTCCTCCTGTTGCCAGCCTGACTTCTCCAAGTTTAAACCCTTCCCCACCACTGCTTCCCTGGGGTGAGGGGACAGTGTCCCCCTCTGAGCCAGTTTTCACATCAGAGTGGTCCCAGCTGGGGGCTGTGACTTATGCATGACCCAAAGCCCTGCAGTGAGTCAGTGTTTATCATTCCTCCCTCAGGGCCCCCTACAGTCTCCATCCTCCCAGAGGGTCCTGTGCATGTGAAAGCAGGAAAGGACATCACCCTGGAGTGTGTGAGTGCTGGGGAGCCTCGCTCCTCCCCCCGCTGGACCCGCCTGGGCACCCCTGTCAAGTTGGAGCCCCGTCTATATGGACTCCTGAACAGCCATGCAATGTTGAAGGTGAGGTTGAAGCTGCTGCGCCAGGCCCTGTCCAGGACCTGACTGCAGCAGGTGCCTGGGGCTGAGTGGACGGGTAGGTGACAAGCAGGTGGAGAGTTGGATGGACAGACTGGAAGATTAGACAGGAAAGAAGAATGATAAGAGAAGGAAAGAATGAATGAATGGGTGGTGGCTGGACAAGGGAGTAGGGCGACTAGGCTGGGGCCACGGTACCCATGTCCACGATCACCTCTGCCCATGCCCAGGGCATTCTGGGCTAGGCACACATAGGTACCTGCGTCTGATGGTGCAGGTGAATGGATAGGTTGGTGGCCAAGCTCATGGATGGACTAGTAGGAAGTCATGAGGATGAGCCTTCCAGAAGCAGACGGAAATTAAAATCAAAGGAAAGGAGCTCCAGCTGTAGCTCTCTGATAGAGTACCTGTCTAGCACAATGGACATGGTGGTACATGCCTATAGCCCTAGCACTCAGGAGGTGAAGGCAGGGGGCTTAGAAGCTTAAGGTCATCCTCTGCTACATAGAGAACTTGATGTTAGCCTGGGCTACATGAGATCCTATCTCCAAAAAACAAAAACAGAAACAGGAAGGACCAGTGTCAAATCAATGACGCCCCCATAACCAGACTCTTTGCTTGCTTCTAGATTTCATCGGCTAAACCATCAGATGCAGGTACCTATGTGTGCCTAGCCCAGAATGCCCTGGGCACGGCACAGAAGCAGGTAGAGGTGATCGTGGACATGGGCACTATTGCCCCAGGCGCCCCCCAGGTTCAAGTTGAAGAAGCAGAACTGATCTTGGAAGCTGGACACACGGCCACACTGCACTGCTCAGCCACAGGTGGGGCTTGTCTGGGAGACCCACAGGCTGGTAGAGCAGTGATGCCCAGAGGCCTGAATTAATCTGAAAATGTCATCATGCCTGGGAAGCCCTCACTTAGCCCCATGGAGGGACAGGGCCTTCCCCACCATTCACCCTCAGCTGGTCTCTGGGGCAGCTCAGCAAACAATGCTATTTTCTACCCAACAGGCACCCCTCCACCCACCATCCACTGGTCCAAACTGCGCTCCCCCTTACCCTGGCAGCACCGAGTGGAAGGCAACACACTGGTCATCCCCCGGGTAGCCCAGCAAGACTCGGGCCAGTACATCTGTAATGCCACCAACCTTGTGGGGCATGCCGAAGCCACTGTTGTCCTGCATGTGGAAAGTAAGGCTCCTGTCCCTTCTTGGGCTCCTTTCTGTGTTGCAAGGAGGTCTACAGCTCCCCACCATGGTTCTTCCTGGGTGGAGATCCAAGAGTCCCATCTAGAGGACCCCAGAGCCTGCCAAAGCTGCCATTCATGTCCCCTCCTAAGCTCTTTGTACTTTCCTGGTTATTGGTCCAACTACCCTGCTGTCATTATGACCTCTGCACTTCCCCACCTGACCTGTGTATGTCCCTCCAGGCCCACCGTATGCCACTGTGGTCCCAGAGCACATCTCGGTGCAGCCAGGAATGCCTGTGAGGCTGCAGTGCCTGGCTCATGGCACACCCCCACTCACCTTCCAGTGGAGCCGCGTGGGTGGCAGCCTTCCCGAAAGGACAGTGGCCAGAAATGAACTACTGCACCTGGAGCCCTCAGGCCCCGCAGACTCTGGCCGCTACCGCTGCCAGGTTTCCAACAAGGTGGGCTCTGCTGAGGCCTTGGCCCAGGTGCTTGTCCAAGGTAAGCAAGTGAGGGGCAGGGTAGGCAGCCAGAGGGTTAGCTTCCTGCGGGTGCTTCTGTGATCAGCATGGACACTCAGGATGTGAAAGCCTCCTTCTGTTACCCTCCTAAAGTGCCCTCCTCCCTTATGTTCTCCAGACCCCAGGCAGCTTCCTCCCCCAGGAAAACCCTCCCTCCATCGCTTTTCTCAGTCCCCTGGCTCTTAGTGCTGCTCCCCACCCTGCCTTGACATTGTCCTTGCAGTGGCCAAGGAAGTTACTGTGTTTGCATAGTAGCCAGCTTGTCTCTGAGCAAGCACACTCAGGTCAGAGTCTGGACTCAATCTCCCAACAGCCCTGTGCTTATCTATAGGGCCCGGATGGGGTGGGGGGGAGATATATGCTTGGCAGAGATAGCAGTGAATGAGTGACAAGCCCATCCCCAGCATGTCCAGAGCTCTAGTTGATCTGTGAAGAATCCAACATCTCAGGGTTGGGGTGATGGCTCAGCAGTTAAAGGCACATGCTTGTAAAGCCTGCTGGTCTGGGTTTAATTCCCCAACAACTCATATAAAGGTGGACAGGCATTCATTTGTAGTGGCAAGAGACTGGCACGTGTGTATGCACACGTGCAGATATATACATAACTTTTAAAAGAAAAGAATCCAACACTTCCATGGCCTCCTACAAAGCCGGATGAGCCCTTGGACCCAAAATTCTAGAAGAGCCTGGAATATGGCTTCTGACAATGTGACTCTTAGACTCTGGCCAAGTCATCTCACTCTGAGACTACATAGTGAATTCCAGGTCAGCCTGGGCTAGAGTGAGACCCTACCTCGAAAAAACAAACAAAAATAAAAGGTTCTGAGGATGGAGGATCTTTTTTCTTTTTCTTTCTTTTTTTTTTTTTTTCCTTGAGGTAGGGTCTTCCCAGGCTGACCTGGAATTCACTATGTAGTCTCAGGGTGGCCTCAAACTCATGGCAATTCTCCTACCTCTACCTCCTGAGTGCTGGGACTAAAGGTGTGCGCCATCACACCTGGCTCGGAGGATCTTTTGAGCTCAGGAGTTCAAGACTAGCCTGGGGAACATAGCGAGACCCCATCCCCAAAACAAAACATGTAGAAGCTCATACATGTGAGCTGAGGAAGTAGCTCAGTTGGTAAATGCATGATGCCCTGAGTTCAGTCTTTAGCACCACATAAAATCAGATGTGGGGCACATGACTGTAGTTCCTGCACTCACGAGGAAGAAACAGAAGAATGAGGAGATCAAAGTTACATAGAGAGTTCAAGGCCAGCCTGGACTGCATGAGTACCTGTTTCAAAAACAACAACTAATACAGAACCTCTTGCATGTCTCTGCAGACCCTTCTGGCTCTCTTCCAGTCACCCCTGCTCCAAAAGGAGCCTCACCCACCGTGCAGGTCACCCCTCAGCTAGAGACCAAGAACATCGGGGCCAGTGTTGAGTTCCACTGTGCTGTGCCCAGCGAACGGGGCACCCACCTTCGTTGGTTAAAGGAGGGGGGTCAGCTGCCTCCTGGCCACAGTGTGCAGGATGGGGTTCTCAGGTAAGTGACTAAACTCAGGCAACCCAGCCCAATGCTCAGTGAGACTGAGTTACTTTACCTGCCCCTGGGCTCTGATCCCAAGCAATGTCCTTGTCTTAGCCTCTCTGAGCCTCATGACAATCAAAGTGCTGTTATCTAAAGTGGTCCACAACCAGAAGCCTGTGTTTCTCCCTTGTGATTTTGGTTTTGGTTTTTTGGGAGGCTCTTTTTAAGACAGAGTCCCTCCCACACTGACCTGAAACTCACTATGTAGCTCAGACTGGCCTCTAATTAGCTATAATCCTCCCACATCAGCCTCCTAAATACTGAAATTATAAGTGTGAGCCATCATGCTGGCTCTGTGTTCCTGTTATTTCAAGAGGGAAGAGAGCAGCTCTGGGCCAGAGCTCTGTAACTTGGTCACTGTGTGACCTTGAGTCAGTGTGACAGTGAGCCCTAGAACAGAAAGTCTATATTAAATGTGGGTATGGTAGCTGGGCCTGGTGATACAGGCCTATAATCTGTAAGCTAAGGCAAGAGGATCTTAAATTCAAGGCCCATCTGGACTACAGAATAAGTTAAGGCCAGACTGTTTCATAACAAAAGGTAGCCAGAAAAAGCTGGGCTTGGTGGCGCACGCCTTTAATCCTAGCACTCAGGAGACAGAGGTAGGAGGATTGCCATGAGTTCAGAGGCCACCCTGAGACTGCATAGTGAATTCCAGATTAGTCTGGGCTAAAGCAAGATCCTACCTGGGAAAAAAGAAATTAAAAAAAGGTAGCTGTGCATGGTGATTTCGAGTCTTTAATCCCAGCACTTGAGAGGCTGAGGTAGGAGGATTGCCATGAGTTGGAGGCCAAGCTGGGCTAAAATGAGACTCTGCCTAAGAACAAAAAATAAAAAATAAAACAGGGCTGGGGATATAGCTCATTGGTAAAACACTTGTCTAACTTGTCAAGCATGTGTGAAGCCCTAGGTTCAACCCCCAGTACCACCAATGAATAAAACATAAAATGGCTATAGTACTCTCACCTGCCTCCTGGTCACTGTTGCTGGCCTTGGGTGCTCATCTGTATCAGTTTTAACTCCCACACAAGTGCAAAGCAGTTGGCTCCCTGATGTTGCTCTTCTTTCTTTTTCTTTCTTTCTTTTTTAATATTTTTGTTTATTTGCAAGCAGGGAGAAAGATAGAAGAGATAGAGAGAGAAAGGGTGAGCCGGGCTCCAGCTGCTGCAAATGAACTCCAGATGCATGTGACACTTTCGAGCATCTGTCAGTATGTGGGCACTGGGGAATTGAACCCAGGCCATTAGGCACTGCAGGTGCACCAGGGCCTCCATCCACTGCAAATAAACTCCAGACACATGTGCCACCTTGTGCATCTGGCTTTATATAAGCACTGGGGAATTGAACGCAGGTCCTTCTGCATTGTAGGCAAACACCTTAACCGCTAAGCCATTTCTTCAGCCCTTTTTTTTTGTTTTGTTTTGTTTTGTTTTGTTTTGTTTTTTGAGGTAGGGTCTCGCTCTAGTCCAGGCTGACCTGGGATTTACTATGTAGTCTCAGGGTGGCCTTGAACTCACGGCGATCCTCCTACCTCTGCCTACCGAGTGCTGGGATTAAAGGCGTGCACCACCATGCCCAGCTCACTCTTCTTTCTTTACAGAATCCAGAACTTAGACCAGAGCTGCCAAGGAACTTATGTTTGCCAGGCCCACGGACCTTGGGGACAGGCCCAGGCCAGTGCCCAACTGATTGTCCAAGGTAGGAAGTAGCTTTAGGCCTCTGCTAAGAGAAAGACCAGAGGGCTGGGGGGGGGGTGGTTCAGTGAGTAAACTGCTCTACAAGCATGAGGACCTGAGTTCAGATCCCTAGTGCCCACAACCCACATAATCTGCAGGGTATGGTGCTCACTTGATAGCTAGTCTAGCCCCAGGTATAGCAAGAGACCTTTTGTTAAAGAATAAGGTAGATAGCAATTAAGGAAGACACCCACCTGCCCACACATGGGAAAAAGAAGAAAAAAAGGCAGGGCCAGAGAGGAGAAAGGGGTCTGAGGCTCTGACCCTGCTCCCCAGGAAGCCCCCTGAAGGTGCACTATAAAGAGACTTACTCTGTTTTCCTTGCTTGTGCCTTGCATGGAGTAAGGGCCTTGATAAGTACTGGAAAAAAGGAAAGAAGAAAGAATGTGGGGTATGAGCGGTACTCAGCTGAGCAGTGAAGAATGAGTGTGTGGCTGCATGAGTGAGTGAGTGAGTGAGTGAGTGAGTGAGTGAGTGAGTGAGTGAATGGAAGCATAAACAGGTGGGTGCAGGAGTGACCTCGTGAAAAAGTGGGCCAGGATGAGGCCTCTGCAGGCCAGGCTGACTCTCCCGTCTCCCTCACCCAGCGCTGCCCTCAGTGCTCATCAACGTCCGCACCTCTGTGCACTCCGTGGTCGTCGGCCACACTGTTGAGTTTGAGTGCCTGGCACTGGGTGACCCCAAGCCTCAAGTGACATGGAGCAAAGTCGGGGGGCGCCTGCGGCCTGGCATTGTGCAGAGCGGAAGTGTCATCAGGATCGCCCACGTGGAGCTGGCTGACGCGGGGCAGTACCGCTGCACAGCCACCAATGGTGCTGGAACCTCCCAGTCCCACGTGCTGCTGCTTGTGCAAGGTGAAGGCCAGTGGGACCATGGAGGGGACCAGGGAGTATGACAAGGGCTTCTCCACCTTCCCCGAGTCACTGGTACTCTCCACTATCTTGAGTATTTGTCGTGTGTATTAAAGGGACAACTTTCTCAGCAGATGACAGCAATGGGAGATGAGTGGGAATATTCTGGGTCAGGCTGCAAAGAGCTTTACTGTGCAGTGTCAAGAAGGAAAGTGAGTCAGGCATGGTGGCTCACACCTATAATCCCACCTGAGGCAAGCAGATTGCCATGAGTTCAAGGCCAGCCTGGTCTATAGAGTGAGACACTTTCTCAAGGAAAAAAGGGGGGGAGGAAAATGAGGGCTGAGGATATAGCTCAATAAGGTGCTAACCCAGCGTGTATGAAACCCTGGGTTTTATCCACATAATCTGGGTGTGGTGATGCTGCAGCATTTGGGAGGTGGAGGCAGGAAGATCAGAAGTTCAAGGTCATCCTTGGATATATATCTAGTATGAGTCCCTGTTTCAGAATGGCACATGCCTTTAATCCAAGCTCTTGAGAGGCTGAGATAAGAGGATCACTGTGAGTTTGAGGCTGGCCTGGAATGACAGAGTGAGTTCCAGATCAGCGTGGGCTAGAGTGAGACCCTGCTTCAAAAAAAAAAAAAAAGGTAGCTGTCATCACATTGATGGCCTCTGTCTGTCCCTCAGCCTTGCCACAGGTCTCAACTCCCCCAGAGATCCGAGTGCCTGCTGGCTCTGCCGCTGTCTTCCCATGCATGGCCTCAGGCTACCCCACTCCTACCATCACTTGGAGCAAGGTAATTGCTAGGCAGGGACTATGAGGCATATTGCTGGCCAGAACCAGGTCTGAACCAGCTAAATGCCCCAGGACTTGGCCCTGATTGAATGTCAGTCTTTGGAAGCGGGCTTATGGCAGAGTTGAGGGTGCTGGCCAAGGCCAGGTCCTCAGTGCTGATCTTCATAGATGGATGGCGACCTGCCACCTGGCAGCCGCTTGGAGAACAACATGTTGATGTTGCCCTCAGTCCGGCCCCAGGATGCTGGCACCTATGTATGCACTGCCACCAACAGGCAAGGCAATGTCAAGTCCTTTGCCTATCTGCAGGTGCCAGGTAGGAAAACCCCCACTCTGCCCACAAATGATAGTGCCCGGTCCACTTCCCCTTGGGTGGCTTTCTGACAGGGTGCTCTGCCTGCAGAGAGGGTGGTGCCCTACTTCACCCAGACTCCCCACTCCTTCCTGCCGCTGCCTACCATCAAGGATGCCTACAGAAAATTTGAGATCAAGATCACCTTCCGGCCAGACTCTGCTGACGGTAAGCGGGCGTGGGGTGCGTCTGGGAGGCTGACCTGTGGAGGGGGGTCTAATGGAGTACCTGCCATCATGATGTGAACCACCACAGACCTAAGTCCTGCTCGGCACCCCCAGGCCTGTGGGCCTCCCCAGGTTGAGCCTCTTCTGCCTCCTGGCTTCCCCAGGGTCCTCCTGCTATGGGTATATAATCCTCTTATTCTATCGTCCTGCCCTGCTCACTGCTCCTTCAACCCTCCTTCCCCTGCCATCTCTCACTCTTTCCTCCTCTCTTTCTTTCATCTCTTGTGGGTCTCTGATTCTCCCTGCCCAGGCCTCCTTCTCTACTCGGGTGAGTCTCTGCCTCCCTTGCCTCCTTTAAACAGACCCTGAGGTTATAAGTTCAAGTCCTGACTGGGCTTTCAGCAAGGCTCTTCTACTTAGAGTACCAGTCTTGTGATTGTAAGAATCACATTGTGTATCCCTAAAGGGGAAGGACTCTTCAAGGGTGGGGGTGGCAGGGTGCTAGTGGCTCAGAAAGGAGGCTCCTCATACGGCTGTGCCAATTCAGGGATGCTGCTATACAATGGGCAGAAGCGGATCCCAGGGAGCCCTACCAACCTGGCCAGCAGGCAGCCCGACTTCATCTCCTTTGGCCTCGTGGGCGGACGGCCTGAGTTCCGGTGAGACCTCAACCTCCTTATTTACAGGGAGGGACAGGCTTGGGGACCAGACACTGGACTTCAGTTGTGTGAACACTGCCCTGTTACATTAAGGTGATTCTGTAGAAAGGAGATATAGCTATCACCCTTAGTGACCACTAGTCTCCTGGAATAGGTACAATGTGCCAGTCGGATGGAGAAGAGAAAAAAACAAGACTTGGGACTACTATGGGCCAGAATTCATTCATTCATCCATCTACCCATTCATTCATCCATCAGTTCACTCATGCATCCATTCATACATGCATCCATGTATCTATCCCCCCTTCCATTGGTCTATTCATCCATCCATCTGACAATTTGTTGGATGCCTGCCCTGTGCTAGGCACATACAAGGCATAAACAGAACAAGTTGGGTTGTGTCTCTATGGGACTGTTCCCTCAATCTGGGAAGACAAACCATAAACAGAGAGGGAGTTCATCTCGGAGACAGGTGCTGTGAATAGCAATGAAGCGGAAGCTAGGCTGCAAGGCCCCTGAGCAGGGAGCTCTCCCAGCCCTGGGGGCCTCTCTGGCAAAGCTCCCTAGGAATGGGGAGATAAGACTTGGGGAAGAGGTAGGGAAGGGCTGGCCTGGGGTAATGATGGAAGATGGACAAGGTAGAGACAGGAACCTTAGAGCAGTGTCATCTCTCTGGAGCCCTTTGCCCAGGTGGGGTCCCTCCAAAGCTCTACTTACAAACCCCATATCCACTCTCTCCTGCCCTGGCCCCGCTCAAATGAGCAGGTTTGATGCGGGCTCTGGCATGGCCACCATCCGCCACCCCACGCCACTGGCCCTAGGCCAGTTCCACACCGTGACCCTGCTGCGCAGCCTCACTCAGGGCTCCCTGATTGTTGGCAGTTTGACCCCCGTCAATGGGACTTCTCAGGTGAGAGCCAGCCCAGCCTGTTTGCAGCTCCTAGCCTACTCCTTCCCTGTACCTGTGCCTGACGTCCTCCTCTCTCCAGGGCAAGTTCCAGGGCTTGGATCTAAATGAGGAGCTATACCTAGGCGGCTACCCTGACTATGGTGCCATCCCCAAAGCAGGACTGAGCAGCGGCTTTGTGGGTGAGTTCCCCACTTCCCCACCTCCCTAGTTGGGTGCAGAGCCCTGGCAACTAGGAATGGCCCTACAGGTATGGGTTGGGGTGAGCAGGTTCCCACTACCCGTACCCTGGCTCATCCTGCCTGCTTACCACTCAGGCTGTGTCCGGGAACTTCGAATCCAGGGTGAGGAGATCATCTTCCACGACCTCAACCTCACAGCACATGGCATCTCCCATTGCCCCACCTGCCAGGACCGACCCTGCCAGGTGGCCCCACAACCCCCAGACTGTTCTTAGCCATGGATGGCCCTTGTGGGGAGTGGGAGGGCTGAGGTATCCTTGGCTGACATCTGGGGCTGCTTTGCAGAATGGGGGCCGGTGCCATGACTCAGAGAGCAGCAGCTACACATGCATCTGCCCTCCAGGCTTCACTGGGAGCCGCTGTGAGCATTCACAAGCCTTGCATTGCCATCCAGGTACGTACCCACTCTGCCTCCCTAACCAGACCCTCCATCCCTCTTCCCAGAGAACACAAGGCCCCTCCCACAAGGCTCTGCCCCCACCCCAGACATTGCTCTCTAGACACCTACAACCTTCTCATGTTATTAACCAGGCACCCACCATTCCACATTACCACCCAAAGGATAACCCTGTGAGTGCGTGGTGTGTGTGTGTGTGTGTGTGTGTGTGTGTGTGTGTGTATTGCCTGTACTTGAACCCAGGGCCTTGCATTTATTTTTATTTTTATTTTTTTTATTTTTTATTTTTTGGTTTTTAGAGGTAGTGTCTAGCTCTAGCCTAGGCTGACCTGGAATTCACTATGTAGTCTCAGGATGGCCTCAAACTCATGGTGATCCTCCTACTTCTGCCTCCTGAGTGCTGGGACTAAAGATGTGTGCCACTGTGCCTGGCTCAATCTTTTTGCCTGGCTTCCCAAGGGTGTTAGGGAATTGAACCTGGGCCAGCAGACTTTGCAAGTGCCTTTAACCACTGAGCCATCTCCTCACCCCCTCCCATTTTTTTCTCCTAGAGGGTCTCACTCTAGCCCAGACCTAACCCTTACTCTGTAGCCCAGGCTGCCCTCACACTCACAGCCATCCTCCTATCAGCCTCTTGAGTGCTGTGATTATAGATGTGAGCCATCACAACCAGTTAATTTTGTAATTAGGGTTTTTTTTAAATAATGGTTTGTTTTTTGGTTTGTTCTTTTTGTCTCATTTTTCGAGGTAGAGTCTTGCTCTAGCCCAGGTTGATCTGTAATTCACTATGTAGTCTCAGGGTGCTGATCCTCCTACTTCTGCCTCTCGAGTGCTGGGATTAAAGGCATGCATCACCACGCCTGATTTGGTATTGGGGGTTTTTTCAGGGGGAGGTTGATATTTTTTTTTTTTTTTTGGAGGCAGGGTCTCTAGCCCAAGCTGACCTGGAGCTCACTCTATAGCCCAGGCTGGCCCTGAATTCATGGAGATCCTCCCACCCCAGCCTCCTGATTGCTGAGTTTATCAGCATGAGTCACCATGCCCAGTTGTCCCTGATAGAGTCTTACTACCTTAAGTGGACATGATGGTTCACATCTGTATTCCCAGCGCTTAGGAGGATGAGGCAGGAAGATTGCCACAAGCTTCAAGCCAGCCTTGGTGACAGAATTTTAAAATACAACAAAACCCCCAGATATAGTACCTTCTTCGTGCCTCAGCTGCCCCAGGTCAGCCTCTTCTAACTACACCGTTGCTCTGACCACTCATCCCCCTGACCTAGGGCAGCCCTCTCAGTCTGGCCTGGCCTAAAGAGCTGAGGCACAGAGGGTGTAGCGTCAGGGTCTGCTCTGATGAGTCACCTCAGTACCCTCCTCACTGGCTTCTGTGTCACCAGAGGCCTGTGGACCTGACGCCACCTGTGTGAACCGGCCTGATGGTCGAGGCTACACCTGTCGCTGCCACCTAGGCCGCTCAGGGATGAAGTGTGAGGAAGGTAAGTGGAGCCAAGCCTGGGAACCCCCAAGTTCTCAGTGATAGCTGGGGACTGTCTGACGCTATGACAAGCTCTGTGAGTGATAAAATAATTCTTCCTGAGCCAGATCTCAAAATATCTGGGCCACTCTCCTGTTCAGCCTGAGTCCCTTACATGACTCAGCTGGGGAGTGGGGTAGACCAGGGTGCTGTTCAGGACCCCATCATTCCTGCTGGCCCTGACTGAACTATGGCTGCTACAGGTGTGACAGTGACCACTCCGTCCATGTCGGGCACTGGCTCCTACCTGGCACTGCCTGCCCTCACCAACACACACCATGAACTGCGCCTGGACATTGAGTTCAAGCCATTGGAGCCTGATGGCATCTTGCTGTTCAGCGGGGGAAGGAGTGGACCTGTGGAGGATTTTGTGTCTCTAGCAATGGCTGGTGGCCACCTGGAGTTTCGCTACGAGTTAGGGTCTGGTAAGCATCAGGTGCTATGTGCAGATGGGCTTCTGGGGGACAGTTCCGTGCCATTCTTGGCACACTGTCTGAAGAAAGCATGAAGGGGTTCAGGAGACAGACCTTCTGAGTCCTGTCCCTGTGTGCTCCTCTCTATGACTTTAAGCAAACCTCAACTGTGCTGTCCTCATTGGGGATCTCAAGGCTGAGGAAAGTTCCCCATTGCTCAAGGCATGGAATGTGGGGATCAAGGTCTCTCCAGTGCCCAACACTGGATTCTCTCACTAGGGCTTGCTGTCCTGCGGAGCCCTGAGCCACTAGCTCTGGGCCGATGGCACCGTGTGTCCGCTGAACGCCTCAACAAGGATGGCAGCCTGCGGGTGGATGGAGGGCACCCTGTGCTGCGCTCCTCGCCAGGCAAGAGCCAGGGCCTTAACTTGCACACGCTGCTCTACCTGGGCGGTGTGGAGCCTTCTGTGCCACTGTCCCCTGCCACCAATGTGAGCGCTCACTTCCGCGGCTGTGTGGGCGAGGTGAGGAACAACCCCTGGAGGATTGGTGGGAGGAAAGAGGGGGTACCAGGTGGGCCTGCTGGTGACTTACCCGGGACCCTGGGACCACATACTTCCCCTGCTGAGCTACAAAGGTGTTACAGTTACCTTCTCATTGCTGGGACAAAACATCTAACCAGCCAGGCATGGTGGTGCATGCCTTTAATCCCAGCACTCAGGAGGCAGAGGTAGGAGGATTGCCTTGAGTTCAAGGCCACCCTGAGACTACAGAGTGAATTCCAGGTCAGCCTGAACTAGAGCGAGACCCTACCTCAAAAAAAAAAAAAAAAAAAAAAAAAACATCCAACCGGAAGTAGCTTATGGGAGTTTATGTCAGCTTCTAGTTTCATCATGGCAGGGAAAACATGGCAGACCTGAGTAGAAAAGCTGGGTCACATCTCCACATCAACAATAAGGAAGTTGTCTATTGAGCTTGGAGCTGGGCTGTATCACCCTAAAGACCTTTCACTGTGACACACCCCCCTCCAGCAAGGCTTCACCTCCAAATGCAGCCACAACCCTCCCAAATTGCCACAAGCTGGGTAGCAAGTATTCAAATATGAGCCTTTGGGGAATATGCCTTTCAAACCACCACAGGATAATAGGGGGTGCTTTGAAGATCGTACTGAGGACCAGCTAACATGGAGCAATCCTGACACACAGGAGACACTGCTTCAAGGCCTTCCTCTACCACTCAGGACCCAGATCTACACCTGGGTTCCCCACTGCCTTTCACTGGGTGCTCTCTGCTGGCACACCTGTGCCTCTGCCTCCCACACCCCACAAGTCCCTCGGTCCCTTGTGCCCACAGGTATCTGTGAATGGCAAGCGTCTGGACCTCACCTACAGCTTCCTGGGCAGCCAGGGGGTGGGACAGTGCTATGACAGCTCCCCATGTGAGCGCCAGCCCTGCCGCAATGGTGCCACTTGCATGCCCGCGGGCGAGTATGAGTTCCAGTGCCTATGTCAAGATGGCTTCAAAGGTACCAGAGCATGCCTGGGGCATGGGGCATATGGGGGACATGGGGCAGGAGCCCAAGGGAAAGGGGGTACTGCAGCTCCTACACCCATCCACCTCCTCCCTGACCCACAGGAGACCTCTGTGAGCATGAGGAGAACCCCTGCCAGCTCTCAGAGCCCTGTCTGCATGGTGGCACCTGCCAGGGCACTCGCTGCCTCTGTCTCCCTGGCTTCTCTGGCCCACACTGCCAACAAGGTACAGGGTCATGGTACTATCTCTCGCCCTCTGGAGCCCTGGACGTATTATCTGTGCCCACCAACCAGACCTTTCCCTTCCCTACAGGTTCTGGACAAGGCCCAGCAGAGTCCGACTGGCATCTTGAAGGCAGTGGAGGCAATGGTATGTACTCAAAAGTGAGGTGGCCTGGTCTCCTCCTTGGCCTGTTTCTCAGCCTTCTTCTCTAGTTACCCACACCTCAGTTCAGGTCTGTGGGAGGAGCTGGCTGGGCCTAGATAAGCAGAATAAAGAGGAGCACGGCCATGGCCACACAGCGGGGTCCTACCCTGTGCTTATTGGAAAGATGGCTTGCCACAGGCCTCTGAGCCACTATGACCTCAGTCTCCTCTGTACTCATGCATTTAGCCACCACTACTGTGTACCCAACTTTGCCTGGGAGTGATAAATATAAGCTACATTCATGAGGTTAGCCAGGACCCTCAACCTCCAGAATTCTACCTGTTTAAAAGTAAAATAGGGGGCTGGAGAGATGGCTCAGCTGTTAAGGCACTTGCCTCCAGTGCCTAAGGCTCCTGGTTCAATTCCCCAATACCCACATAAGCCAGACCCACAAGGTGGTGGCCCTGGTGCTCTCTATCTCTCTTTCTCTCTCTCTGTATCTCTCTGCTTGAAAATGAATAAAGAAAATATTTTTTAAAAAGAAAATAAAAATGCCAGGCGTGGTGGCACATGCCTTTAATCCTAGCACTCGGGAGGCAGAGGTAGGAGGATTGCTGTGAGTTCAAGGCCATAGTGAATTCCAGGTCAGCCTGGACTAGAGTGAGACCCTACCTTGAAAAACCAGAAAAAAATAAAATAAAAATAAAAATAAATAAAAGTAAAATAGGTCTGGAGAGATGGCTCAGTAGTTAAGGTGCTTGCTTGCAAAGCCCAACAGCCTGGGTTCAATTCCCCAGTACCCACATAAAGCCAGGTGCACAAAGTGGTACATGTATCTGGAGTTCATTTGCAGTAGCAAGAGGCTCTAGCAGGCCCATTCTCTTTTTCTTTTTGTCTCTGCCTCTCTCTGTTTGCAAATAAATAAAAAAATATATTTTTGTGCCGGGCGTGGTGGCACACACCTTTAATTCCAGCACTTGGGAGGCAGAGGTAGGAGGATTGCTGTGAGTTCAAGGCCAGCTGGAGACTACATAGTGAATTCCAGGTCAGCCTTGACTAGAGCAAGACCCTACCTCGAAAAACCAATATATATATATATTTTTTTTTTAAGTAAAATAGCCCAGGTCTGGTAGCTCATGCCTTTAAACCCAGCACTCGGGAGGCAGAGGTAGGAGGATCAAGGCCAACTTGATACTACAGAGTGAGTTCAGGGTCAGCCTGGACTAGAGTGAGACCCTACCTAGGAAGAAATAAAAAAGTAAAGGGTCTGAGGAGATGGCTCAGCAGTTAAAGTCACTTGCTTGCTGTTGTAGTCAGCCACACGCCGCTGTGATGAATCTCCAACCAGGCACAATTTTGGGGAGGAAAGTATTTATTAAAGTAACAGATCCAGGGCTGGAGAGATGGCTCAGGGATTAAGGCACTTGCCTCCAGTGCCTAAGGCCCTGGGTTCAATTCCCCAGGTCCCACATAAGCCACACCCACAAGGTGGTGGCCCTGGTGTACTCTCTCTCTCTCTCTTTCTCTCTGTCTCTCTCTGTATCTCTCTGCTTGAAAATGAATAAATAAAATAAAAAGGTAACAGATCCAGGGGAAGTTAAGGAAAGGCTGGCAACTCTAACACTGGACAGATTACCAGACTTGAGTTCAGACTGCTCTTTTGCATATGTATCCCTAGAATTTTGCATCCAATTTAGAAATACCTCAGGGCCAGACCCCAGGAGGCCAGGCCAAAGTGAGATCTCCTCCAGCCACAAGGCTAGAGACAATTTACAATCTTTAATAAACCTATAATTCTTTTGGGGAACATCTATTCAAACTACCACACTTGCGAAGCCTGCTGACCCAGGTTCAGTTCCCTAACCTCTCACATAAAAGCCAATATTGGGCTGGTGAGATGGCTCACTAAAGGCACTTGCTTGCAAGGCCTGATGGCCCAGGTTCAATTTCTCAGTACCCACATAAAGCTAAATGCACAAAGTGGCACATGCATTTGGAGTTCATTTTAGTGGCAAGAGGCCCTGGACAGCCCATTCTCTCTATCTCTTGCATTTTTTTTCTCTCTCTCTCTCTCCTTGCAAATAAATAAAAAATACATATTTTTGAAATATTTTTATTTATTGAGAGAGACAGATGGGCATACTATAGCCTCTTGCCACTGCAAAGGAACTCCAGGCACATGTGCCACTTTGTGCATCTGGCTTTATGTGAGTACTGGAAGGAATCCAACCTAGGCCCTCAGACTTTGCAAGCAAGCACCTTTAACCACTCGGCCATCTCCCCAGTCCTAAAAAGTATTTTTTTTTAAAGCCAGATGGGCATTTGTTTGCAGTGGCAAGAGAGACTCGGGCACATACACACACACACACACACACACACACACACACACACACACAGAGAGAGAGAGAGAGAGAGAGAGAGAGAGAGAGAGAGGTGCAAATAAATAAATAACTTTAAAAAATAAATAAGCTGGATATGGTAGCTCATACCTGTCATCCTAGCACTCAGGAGGCTAAGGTAGGATCACCATGAATTGAAGCCAGCCTGGACTACAGAGTGAGTTCCAGGTCAGCCTGGGCTAGAGTGAGACCCTACCTTGGGGGGGGGGGAATGAATGTCTAGCTAGATGTGGTATCACATCTGTAATCCCAGCACTCACTGGGGACATCAGACGATCAGGAGTTCAAACTCATCTCAGCTATAGAGTAACTCAAGGCCAGCCTTGGCTAAGAGGCATAACATTCCAAAGGAAGACAATGAAATGGAAAGGAAGTTACCAAAGTATTCTTTTTTTTTTTTTTTTGGTTTTTCGAGGTAGGGTCTCGCTCTAGTCCAGGCTGACCTGGAATTCACTATGTAGTCTCAGGGTGGCCTTGAACTCACTGCAATCCTCCTACCTTTACCTCCCGAGTGCTGGGATTAAAGGCGTGAGCCATCACGCCCGGCTCAAAGTATTCTTTAGATTTATAATACACGTGCTTCTTAATAAGAACCGGCAGTGGTCCTAATAGGTATGGTAGTTCCCGGGCTTCGAGAAGGAACAGTCTTTGGAAACATTTAGAAATACTGTGATGTGCTAAGCAGGCATCGGTGACAGAGAGCAGGCCCAGCCACTACTGCTTTGGTCGGTTGCCTAAGTCTGTAATTGAAGGAACTGCCTGAACTGTTGGCGGCCCATTGGGGGCCAGGACCATAAGTGGAGTGGAGGTGGGTTGGAAATGGACTGGCCAGCAGCCAGTGCAGCAGGGCAGTGGCTCACACTCCTGCTCTCCTGCAGACGCTCCTGGGCAGTATGGTGCCTACTTCCATGACGATGGCTTCCTAGCTCTCCCCAGCAATATCTTCTCCAGGAGGTGAGTGTTGGTTAAGAGAATCCATGGGCCTGGGTGGGTGGGGGGACAGAAATCTGAGACTCGGGGCTGGAGAGATGGCTCAGCGGTTAAGGCACTTGCCTCTAGTGCCTAAAGCCCTGGGTTCAATTCCCCAGGACCCACATAAGCCAGACCCACAAGGTGGTGGCCCTGGTGTGCGCTCTCTCTCTCTCTCTCTCTCTCTCTCTCTCTCTCTCTCTCTCTCCCCCCCCTTGAAAATGAATAAATAAAATATTTAAAAAAAAAAAAGAAAGAAATCTGAGACCCATGTCCTTTCGCTCACTGTTCCCTGACAGCCTGCCTGAAGTGCCCGAGACCATTGAGCTGGAGGTTCGGACCAGCACAGCCAGCGGTCTCCTGCTCTGGCAGGGCGCGGTGAGTGGGCATCCCACTGGGATCCTCCTAGTAGTCAGGAAAATTGGGAGAAACAAAGGCAGAGGCTGCAGCCCTGAGGACACCAGCCCTTCAGGCTGGCCCCCTGAGACCCCTTGTTTCCTTGGCAGGAGATAGGACAGGCCAGCCACAGCAAGGACTTTATCAGCCTTGGGCTGCAGAATGGCCACCTTGTCTTCAGGTAAGTCCTGACACCTGGCTCTTCCTCTCCCTTTACTGCCTGCACCTCAGCCATCCCCACCCTACACCTTCCCCATCTCAGCTCATACCCTAGTGGCTCTATCCCTGCAGCTACCAGCTGGGCAGTGGAGAGGCCCGGCTTGTCTCGGAGGACCCCATCAATGATGGAGAGTGGCATCGAGTAACTGCACTCCGGTAAGGGAGCCCAGCCTGACACTAGGGGAATGGGACACCCCTACCATGGGCAGGGAGGAGCTTTGAGCTGTGGGGATGGGGGTAGCTCACTAGCTAGAGCAGAGTTCCTCTGGGGTGGGGGCACGTGCCTGTGATCCCAGTGGAAGCTGAGAGATCATGAGTTTGGGGCCAGCCCAAGAGGAAGCCTGGGGGTGAGGGGGCAGGTCCAGAAGCTGGCTGTGTGGACCAGTGGGCAAGGAAAAAACTGAGAGCAAAGCTGGGTGTGGTGGCACATGCCTTTAATCCCATCACTCGGGAGGCAGTGGTAGGAAGATCGCTGTGAGTTCAAGGCCACCCTGAGACTACATAGTGAATTCCAGGTCAGCCTGGACTAGAGCGAGACCCTACCTCGAAAAAAAAAACAAAAAAAAAAACTGAGAGCGCAGGGGGCAGGCTTGTGTGTGGAGTCTCTATGCAAAGGGAGGGGTCATGGAGGATGGGAATTTGGTGTGAGAGACCTGACACTGTCTCACTGCAGAGAGGGCCGGAAAGGTTCCATCCAAGTTGATGGTGAGGAGCTGGTCAGCGGCCAGTCCCCAGGCCCTAATGTGGCAGTCAACACCAAGGGCAGCGTCTACGTTGGTGAGTGCCGAGATGGGCTTGGAACAGGCAGAGAAGGGGAGGATGGGCCTGCAAAACTGGATTCCTAGTCATGCTGCATCCTAGACTCCACCGCAGACCAACCTCATGCCCCTCCTCTCCACAGGTGGCGCCCCGGATGTGGCCACCCTGACTGGGGGCAGGTTCACCTCTGGCATCACAGGCTGTATCAAGAACCTGGTGCTCCACTCCGCCGGGCATGGTGCTCCACCCTCCCAGCCCCTGGACCTGCAGCACCGGGCTCAGGCAGGAGCCAACACACGCCCCTGCCCCTCGTAGGCACCTGCCTGCTCGCCATGGACTCCTGGGCAGCACCTAGCCCAACAATGTCGACTATATTATTATAATATTATTATGACTTTTTTGTAAGAAACGGAGGCGATGCCACGCTTTGCTGCTACCACCCTGGGCTGGACTGGAGGGTGGGTGCCACCTCACACACATCTGGACAAAGCCAAGAAGCTGGTGGGGAGGGTGGGCAGAACAGGAAGTCCGCCAGGACATGGAGTCAGGCATGGTAAGCTGGATGGGCTCAGAACTGCTCCCACTTCCTCTGCCTCCATGGAGCCCCCCACATTAGAGCTGGCCTGCCCATTTTGGCAGCCTATGGCAGTCCTCATTCCTGTGATACTCCACCTCAGCAAACCGCCCGGTGCCTCACCAGCAACCTGGAGGAGGGAGTACTGTGGTAGCCTCAGCCATCCCCCGAGCTGGGGGCAGAAGGCAGCTCAGCTCATCCAAGTCCTAGCCCTCTCCACCCCCAGCTAGCCTGGAGCCCCCTGTCCCTGGAAGCCTCCCCTCCCTCCCAGCCTTCCTCCCCCTGCATTCCCACCCCCGGGCCCTACCCCAGGGGCCACAAGGGAAACCCCAGCTCTTCCCGGGCCACTAGGCAGAGGACAGCTCTGATGTCCAGCAGCACCCCCCACACTTCTGGAGGTGAAGGCCCAGGGCGTGGGGGAGCAGGGTCAGTAAGACTAGTGCCTTGGTGGGGCAGCAGAGATACCTGCCTGGGAGAGAGACAAGGGAAGTGACAGCCCTGCCCATCTGGAAGCCTGAGGACCCTCCTGGTGGGTGAGCAGGCCCAGATTGTGGAGTGGGGGCACCTGGCCTCCAGTCCTAGAGGGGACCCTCCTGTGGTCTCTGTCTTGATTTTTATTAATAAACGGTGCTATCCCCGCCAGGGGTCTCCTGTATCGTTGACTAGGGGCTTGACTCAGTGGTTTCTGATGAGGGCAGACTGCTGAGGGAGCTAGCAGCCTCACCTTCCTGCGTGGGTGAGGCTGGCTGTCCGGGTGTGAGGACCACACCCTTCACCATCCAGTAGAGCACTCCCAACCCTAGCCAGGGGATACTTCTGGTATGCACTCTAGTGAGCACTGGGTGAGAGACAGTTTTTCTACATGTCAGTATTTATTCAATAACATATTTGCAGGGCATGGTGATACACATCTTTTTTAAATATTCATTCGTTTTCAAGCAGAGATACAGAGAGAGAGAGCGTGCACCAGGAGCCACCACCTTGTGGGTCTGGCTTATGTGGGTCCTGGGGAATTGAACCAGGGGGCCTTAGGCACTGGAGGCAAGTGCCTTAACCGCTGAGCCATCTCTCCAGCCAATCTTTTTTTTTTTTTTTTTTTTTTTGGTGTTTTGAGGTGGGGGTCTCACTCTAGCCCAGGCTGACCTGGAACTCACTATAATCTCTGGGTAGCCTCGAACTCATGTCGATCCTCCTACCTCTGCCCCCTGAGTGCTGGGATTAAAGGTGTGGGCCACCATGTCCAGCTGATAGTTTTGATAGGTATATTGTGTCCTTTTGTTCCTGCTATAATGAGTTCACAGGTGGTAATGTTTTGCTGTATAGCAGTCTATATCATCTGGCCTTACCCTTTGTGCTAGACAGAAGTGGTTATTTACTTAAACTAGCAAGATGTGGAGTCCTTCCAGCTCAACTTTTGCACTTAAAATAGATTTGCTGATTTGTGTCTTATAAAATGGAGTCATTCAGAGCAATGCTCTGAAAGCCACTGTTCTGTATAATAGGGCACAGCCTGTGACCCTCATTTATAACCAACAGATAGGACTCAGCTTATTTCCAGGGGGGGTGCAGACTGAGGCTCAAAGAATTGAGTGATTACCCCAGGTCAGAGGCCTGTCAGACCCCAGAGCCCACTAATGACCACAGCCTTCTAGGGATGACCTCCCTGGTTTTGAAAGGCTGGCCTATTCAGCCAGCGTCCTCCCGGGGCCACCCGGCTGGGACACAGGTAGCAGGCTGTGCAGCATCTGAAGTGGAGCCCACGGGCACCAAGTGGCCAGGCCAGCCAGCTGGGGCAGCAATGACACCAGAGGAGGCCTGTGAGGAGGCTGGCAGAGGCCAGCAGCAGGGAGGAAGCCAGCATCACCTGCCAGAGCTGGGGACCTGCAAGGGGAGGGGAAGGAGAACCCAGTCAGCCTCCCCCTGAACCCGCTGCCTCCTCCCCATCACCTGGACAAGGAGAAGGTGGCAGAGTGGGAGGAGGTTGTCACTAAGAGCCTCCACCTTCCAACATTGCATCCTGTTGGGCAGGGGTCCAGCCTGCTCCAGAGCACCTCTCAGCTGTAGTAGGGGGCTTGGTGGTGTTGCCATCACTGCTCTTGGTCTGCTCTGGTGCTGCAGTGGGACCTGCAGTGGACAGTAACATCACACACTGAGTGCTCCCCTTCTGGGAGTCCTCCCAAGACTTTTACACAGAAAGCATAAGTCTGGCCAAGGTCACACAGTTGGAAGTCAGCCACTGTTCCTGGTCCTGGGGATTATAAATAGAGCTGCCCTCCAGAAGTGAATGAGTATGCAGCCAAGCAGTTGCTGTTCACCAGGCAGTGTGCTATGCCCAGCCCTTTACAGAAAACACACCTTATGACACTCTTAGCACACCTGTAATCCCAGGATTTAGGAGGTGGAGGCAAGTGAATCGCCTTGAGTTTGAGGCCAGCCTGGACTACAAAATGGCATCCCCATCTCCACAAAAACAAAACAGCTCGGCATGGTGTCTCTTGCCAGCACATGGGAGGCTGAGGCAGACATCCTTGAAGGTTCAATGCCAGCCTTGCTATAAAGTAAGTTCCAGAACAGCTTGAGGTACAGGATAGCTAAACTGAATAAACCATGAACCTTAATATTTGTGTCAGTATTAAGACATTAGCAACAGGTTCAACTGACACCTGGGCACGTGAGAATTTTCTGCTGTTTTGTTTTTTTTCAAGGTAGGGTCTCACTCTAGCCCAGGCTGACCTGGAATTCACTGTGTAGTCTCAGGGTGGCCTTGAACTCATGGTGATCCTCCTACCTCTGCCTCCTGAGTGCTGGGATTAAAGGCGTGCGCCATCACACCCGGCTAGCCCTCATTTTTTAAAATATAAATCTAAAAATAAAGCTGACTAAAGCAGGTGTTGCAGTGCATACCTGTAATCTCAGTATTCAGGTGATGGAGTGCTCAGGTCATTGGTCTGACCTGACGGATTAATAGCAGGGCTCTCCATCCTCCTATGACTCCCCCTCTCCCAGGAGGGGAGTTAGGTTGGCCTTCCCTCCAGGCTGTTCAGCCAGGCCCAAGCCGCCCCCATCACTGACCTCTGCAGCTGGCTGGTGGCAGGGAGTCCTGGTCACTGCCATCCCCACAGTTGTCCATGCCCCAGGCATCACATAGCAGGCTGCGGGGCACACACCTGCCATTCCGACAACGGAAGTAGGAGCCACAAAAACCTAGAGTAGAAAGGGGAAGCCTGGGATGAGGCTCCTGGACTAGGCCCTACAACAGTGGCCTGACCCTGACCTTGAGAGAATGGGGAGGGGCAGGAGAATTGCAACCAGTCTCACAGAGGGAGGATGGAGGGCTTCCAGGGAAAGAAGGGCCCCATCATGTGGGTGATGACTATAATGGTGATGGTGATGGTGCCAGGCATAGCTCTGAGTGAGCTGTTGGTGTCCCAGCTCACTCAGCCATAATGACCCCATAAGGGAAATAAAGTTAGTAGCCTCTCTTTTGGGGGGGGATCTCGGAGGCAAGGTCTCACTCTAACCCAAGCTGATCTAGAACTCACTCTAGCCCAGGCTGGCTTCAAACTCAGAACAGTCAATCTGAGTGCGCCACCATGCCCAATGTTGTTGGCCTCATTTAATACTATTTATTTAATTGAGTCTTGCTGTGTGGCCCAGGCTGGCCTCAAACTCTCCATCCTCCTGTCTCGACCTCCAAAGGCTGAAATTACAGGTGAAAGTCACCATGCCTATTTTAGCTGTTTTTGAGATAAGACTGAGCGAAGCACAGGGAGATACAATCACCTGACTAAGGCCATAGGTCCTGTATCTAAAATGGAGGAAGGCTGGCTTTAGAGCCCAGGTTCATGAACACACCTGAAGGCAGAGTGGTGAGTGTGGTATCTGGTTGTGCACGTGTGTGTGTGAGCACGAGAGAGCCCTACTGTGTCTCAGTGAGCCTGAACACTCTCCACAGACCCTGGCTTCCAGCCTTGTATTTGACATTGACATTGGCTCTGCTGGGAATTCCCTTCCCTGGGTGGGAAGTGGTGACCTGAAGGGCTAAATCCGTCAGATCTCCACTCTAATGCTACTTTATCCTGGGCCTCCCTACAACAGCCCACACCCCTCAGTATCCCCACCCTCTTCCCCAGACTCAGTCCTCTGCATACCTTATGCCATCTGCAGAACCCTGAGTCACTTGGTTATTGACTTAAGGACTTTTCCCCAGGTCAGCTCCCTAACTCAGGGCCATCTTTATGCTCACTGCTATATCCCAAGAGCCTAAGATTGCACCTGGCACAATGCAGGTGCTCAGTGTTAGTGAGTTACTGCACATGGGTGAAAGAATGTGCACAGGACCTAGCAGACAGGCTAGCCTACGCAGCAACCCATGCTGTGGACAAAAAACTAGCTTGAGGCTAGGGGTATAGCTCAATGTTAGCGTGCTTGCCTAGCATGCATGAAGCCTGAGCTCCATCCCCAGAATTGGATAAACTGATGGTCCTTTTCATATAGGATACTCTAGGGCTAGGGACTCATCAGGGAAGGAAGACCTCACACAATTCTAGAGCAAAGGCAAGGCAGGTGCCAGCAGAGGAGGCAAATGAACTGGCATGGGGTGGGATGCAGAGCTTCCCATCAAGGCTTGTGTAGGCCTGGTGTGTCACCTTTTTGTCCTTGGGGACCTGTGCTGGTACTCAGAAACCCTGAGTAGTCTGGAATTTGCCAAAGTCCCTAATGGGTTTCAGCTCCCCTGGGCTTCTCACCATCACAACGGTTGCCTCAGCAAGTGGCTCCAGCCCTAGGGGAACTAACTGCAGGGCTGAATAAAGCCTTCCACTGGTTTGAGCCACACAACAGGCTTCACTATTAAATGCTAGCATCTTGGGAAATAGTTGAGTTAGTAATGTGCTTGCTTTGAGGAGTTCCATCCCCAGAACCCATGTAAAATGCCAGGTGTGATAGCATACACCTGCAAGCCTAGTACTGGGGAGATGGAGACTGGGAGGGTGCCAGGAGCTACTGGTAAGGTTCCTGTCTCAAAAAGATGTGAGCTGGGCTGGAGAGATGGCTCAGCAGTTAAGGCACTTGCCTCCAGTGCCTAAGGCCCTGGGTTCAATTCCCCAGGTCCCACATAAGCCAGACCCACAAGGTGGTGGCCCTGGTGTGCTCTCTCTCTCTCTCTCTCTCTCTCTCTCTCTCTCTCTCTCTCTCTCTGCTTGAAAATGAATTAAAAAAAAAAAAAAGATGTGAGCTGGAGCCAGGTGTGGTGGTGCACTCCTTTAATCCCAGCACTCAGACAGAGGTAGGAGTGAGTTCAAGGCCATCCTGAGACTACATAGTGAATTCCAGGTCAGCCTGGACTAGAGTGAGACCCTATCTGGAAAAAAAAGAAAATTGAAATTAAAAAAAAAAAAGGTGGACAGCCTAGGGAGGTGGTGTACACCTTTAATCCCAGCACTCAGGAGGCTGAGTAGGAGGATTGCTGTGAGTTCAAGACCAGCTTGGAGCTAGAGTTACAGGTCAGCCTGGGCTAGAGTGAAACCCGATCTTGAAAAAAAAAGAAAGAAGAATCCAAGACATCCAAGGCTGTCCTCTGGCCTCTACATGTATGCACACACATATGTCCACGCAAATACAAACATGCATATACACATACATGCACACTACACACAAGCAAAAATAAATACCAGCAGTGTGAGCCTGAGTGTGGTGGCTAAAACCTGTAATCCCAGCACTCAGGAGGCAGAAGCAGAAGGATCTGGAGTTCAAGGTCAGCCTAGCTACAGAGTGGAACCTGGTGACCAAAATACACTCCAAAAGCAAAAACTAAGAACTAAGAATGATGGCCGCCGGTATTGTAACTGGGATGAACTCATTTCTGGAGGCCCTGCCTTGCCTAAACCTGGCCTGTGTGACTTTCCCAGGAGAGTTCCAGCCTTGACCTTCAGCAAACCTCGGACAGAGGAGCCTGTTTGTTAACATGCGTGTAAATCAGGTGTGCACAAGGTGTAATTTGAGTTGTGAGCTCCATGAGAGAGGTGTATGGCAGTGTGGGGGAGAGGAGGATGTGGGAGGGGAAGTGTGCACATGTGTGTGAATGCTTCATCATTAGGTGTGGGAGTATATGGGTCAAAGCTGGACCCCTCTGACTGAGATGACAATTGGGGTGAGGAAATTTAAATCAGAAGTCACTGCCCCAAAGTTATATCCCCTACTGTTTTTCAAGGCAGCTATCCCAGGCTGACCTGGAATTCACTATGTAGTCTCAGGCTGGCCTGGAACTCACAGTGATCCTCCTACCTCCGCCTCCCTCCCAAGTGCTGGGATTAAAGGTGTGCACCACCACACCATACTCTATAGATTTTTGCCTTGGTTGCATGGTATAGTAAGTAAACTAGACTGGCTGACCAGTGAACCCAAGGGATCCCTGTCTGCTGCCAGTACTGGGATTGCAGGTGCACATCACCAAGCCTGGCTTTTTTTTTTTTCCCCAGGTAGGGTCTCGCTCTAGCTTTCCCCCCCCCCCCCCCCAGGTAGGGTCTTGCTCTAGCCCAGGCTGACCTGGAATTCACTCTGTAGTCTCAGGGTGGCCTCTAACTCACTGTGATCCTCCTACCTCTGCCTCCCGAGTGCTGGGATTAAAACACCGTGGTCTTTTCATTGTTTCAAGGCCATGATTTGTTCTGCAGCCTCTGACCTGTACTGAAAACCATCTTTTTATCTTCATAGCACAGCTGCAGGCATTCTTTCTGTTTTCTGTAAAACTTGCTTATCACATACTCCAGGTCTCTGGCACTAGGCCAGGACTTAATGAGTAGTTAAAAGTATGTAAATAAGCTCTGAACCACCAAGAATCAGGGTCCTGATTTTGGAAGAGACTTGCTTGCTCAGTCTCTGGAGCTTATTTCCCTATTATGACCTTGTCACCCGCAGCCACTTCCTTAACTGTTAGGACCCCTGACCCTCCACTTCCCATGCACTCTGCTCTGGCCCCCACTATGGCCTCACCCTCGCTGCCAGCCCCAACCCACCCAGCCGGAAAGAGGTGACCTCGCCCACGAAGTCCACGCGGGGCCGGCGGCCTCTGGTGACCAGGCGCAGGCCGAGGAAGGGTCCCGAGGACGTCACGGGGGCCGGGATGGTCAGGCCGCAGGTCGGGGGTCCCAGAGCCCGGGGAGCCCCCGGAGGGCCGTCGTAGAACTGCAGGTAGGAGCCGGGGGCGCACGGGTCGGCGGGCGCGGGCGAGGAGGGCGCCGGGGACGCCCGCGAAGCCGGGGACAGGCTGTAGACGAGGAAGAAGCGGAACTGGAAGCGGATCCTGTCGCCCGGGGCTGCCGCGCGCATCCACAGCGCGCAGTCGGTGTCCCGGGCCACGAAGTAGACGCGGCGCGACGCGGGGTGCGAGCGCAGCCGCAGCGCGTCCCCCTGCCACGTGCGCCCGCACAGCTCCACCAGGTCCCCTGCAGGGAGAGGCGCGCCTAGCACCGCGGGGCCCTCGCGGAGCCTCAGTTTCCCACAGGGGAGGACTAGCGGAATTCACTCCCAGCCACAGTCCTTTATTCCAACGCCTTGGGTGGGGCGTCCATCCGCGATCCCAGCCTTCTGGAGGCTGAGGCCGGAGAATTGTGACTTGAGGCTTAGCGAGACTATCTCAAAAATAAATAAATACAGCCGGGCGTGGTGGCGCACGCCTTTAGTCCCAGCACTCGGGAGGCAGAGGCAGGAGGATCGCCGTGAGTTCAAGGCCAGCCTGGAGCTTCAGAATGAGTTCCAGATCAGATCAACCAGGGCTAGAGTGTCAGCCTGGGCTAGGGTGAGACCCTACCTCGAAAAAACAAAAACAAACAATAATAATGTAAATACATCCAGGTAGCCAGGTGTGGAAATGAAGACCTGTAAACCCACCACTGGGAGGCAGAGGTAGGAGGATCTCTGTGAGTTCGGGTCCAGCTTGGAACTGCAGATATATGCAGATGGAGTGAGTCGGGTGGGATCAGACCCAATTTTACCACCCGCAGCAATTGTATCACCATGCACCCCTAGTTGGGGCAAACAACAGTAAACAAGAGGGAATGTTGCCGGTGGAGGGGCAGAGCAAACCACCTACCTCCCTTCATGTGAGGTCATGTTGCCAGGATAAAATCAGATGTTGCTTTTCAGAGTGTCTGTCCCAATTGCAACTAAAATAATGTGCGTGGACATCTGGGGCATCCCACAGGGCTCCACATCTCCATTCCTAGCTACCGGTTAGCTGAGGCCAGGGTGAGCAGACACACCTGGGTGCTTGCCCACCTGAAAGCCATTCTTTCATTGCTAAAGGAGCTGAGCCTTTTGACCCGAATTCTAGTTGCCAGGGTTTGTGATTGGTATATGACCCAGTTTCTGGGCTTTGTTTTTTGAGGTAGGGTCCCACTCTAGCACGGGCTGGCCTTGAACTCACAACTCTAGAAATCCTCCTACCACAGCCTCCTGGGAGCTGGATTAAAGGCATGTGTTTTAGTTTTTGAAAGAAAGTCCTAGCTCCATAGACTTTGCAGAGCTCCTCCTGCCTCTGCTCCCTGAGCGCTGGAATTATAGACATGTGCCACTATTCCTATGTGGTGCTGGGGATGGAATCCAGTGACTTGTACATCCCTTCACTGCAGAAGGACACTGTGGTAATTTTGAATAGATGTCCCCCAATAGATTTATTATAATTGTGTTATAACTGTGTTTATTATAATTGTAAATTGTCTCTAGCCTTCTGGCTGAAGGAGGTGTCACTTTGGCCTGGCCTCCTGGGGTCTGGCCCTTTGTAAATTGGATGCAAAATACTAGGGATACATATGCAAAACAGCAGCCAGAATCCAAGTCTGGCAATTCTGCCATTTTTGTGAGTTACAGCATGACAGTGTGCTAGCTTGCTTCTGGAGGTGCTAAGCCTCTGTCTGCTTGGATCTGTGAAAAAGGAGCCAGCCTTTCCTTAACTTCCCCTGGATCTGTTAGTTCAATAAATACTTTCCTCCCCCAAATTGTACCTGGTTTGGAGATTCATCCCAGCGGCGTATGGCTGACTACAACAGACACTAAGATTGAAGCAGTGACTTTAGGGGTCGAAATTCTAAAGGTGCAGAGGGGGTGTGGAATATAGGCTATCTCACCCCAAAGCCCATGACAGTTTCTGTCCCCAAACCCGAGGGCTGCCTTGTCCACCTATAGACCCTGGCTATGGGTCACTTGGAGCTCCAGCCTTCTAGAAGGGTGAACTTGGAGATACCATGCAAGACAGGCATGGGGTTTCTCACCCTCCATCAAAGGAGCCAGTCCATCAAAGTGCCTGCTGCATTTCCCAGTGTGTCCCAACCAGACCCCTCACACTCACCTGTCCCCAGGGCACAAACAGTTGTGGCTGCTGTCCCCAGCAAGAGCAGCCCTCGGAGCAGCTGCAGAAGACAGGCCTCCATCTGGGCTTTGTGCTGGGGGCCCTGGAGGGCAGACCTGCAGAATCTCCTTTGGGGTCTTTGGGACACTGGAGTTTAGGGGTTTGACCAAAAGCAGGCAGCTGGCAGGACACCAGGAGCAGAAAGACAAGCCCTTCAGCTCCTCTGGTCTCCTCACTATGGCTTGAGGCTTCCCCCTCAGATCCTCCCCCTTTGGGTCAGGATTGTGTCTAGGGGTTGCCTTGGAGATTTGGGGCCTAAGCTGCAGAAGGCCCGGAGGATGTCTGCTCACTCCGTGCCAGAAGGGAACCAGGGAGCTCAGGTCCGGCTTGGCCACAGGCCTCAGGAGGTGGACCCACAGCTTCAGTGAACTGTCCTTCCTAGAAAAGTCAGCTTTTGGGGATTGGGCTTGAGAGCGACCAAGGACACCAAAGGAGCCTGTCCCAGGGCCTAGAGCAGCAGCAGGAGGTGAGGTGCCAGCCAAGGAGTCTTCTCAGTGCCTTCACACTTCCATTCCTGGTGCTCTTCCTCCATGGCTGACTTCATAGGCCATTAGGTCATGGCCCATATGTCACCACCTCAGACCACCCTTTCTTGACCACCTCTCTATCTGAACTAATCCCCCTTCCATTTCATTCAGTCCCATCATGCTAAATACATCTTGGCACCCTCTAAAAATATTGGTTATTTATAATTATTTGATCTACTTGTATATGCCACTTTGTGTCTGGATTTACATGGGCTCTGGGTATCAAACCTGGGGCTTAAGCCAAGCTGTAAACAGGGTCTTGTTCTAGCCAAGGCTGACTTGGAGCACACTCTATAGCCCAGGTTGGTCTCAAATTCACAGCAATCCTTCTACCTCAACCTTCCTGAGTGCTGGGTGCTGGGGTTGAAGGCATGAGTCACTATTTCTGGCTCGATCTTTCTTTTCTTTTCTTTCTTTCTTTCTTTCTTTCTTTCTTTCTTTCTTTCTTTCTTTCTTTCTTTCTTTCTTTCTTTCTTTCTTTCTTTATTTCTTTTCTTTCTTTTTTTTTCCGAGGTAGGGTGTCACTTTTAGCCTGAGCTGACCTGAAACTCACTCTGTAGTCCGGGCTGTCCTTGAACTCATGGAAATCCAATCATTTCACCCTCCTTTTGTAAACTGAGCCTGGTGACTCATGCCTGAAATCCCAGTACTCAGGAGACTGAGGTAGGAGGACTGCCTCAAGTTCTAGGCCAGGCTGGGTGCAAGGCAAGACCCTGAATCAAAGAAAGAAAGAAAAGAAAGAAAGAAAGAAAGAAAGAAAGAAAGAAAGAAAGAAAGAAAGAAAGAAAGAAAGAAAGACGGACGACTTGTAAACCAATTGGTAGATTCAGTCTGCAAGATGAAAAGTTCTTGCACTTCGGTGTGAGTGTTCTTCATGGTTCTGAGCTTTGGAATGGTGCCAACCATCAACAAATATATTATTGTAATTCAAAAAAAATGAGCAAATGTAAGGTATCTTAGCCAGTCAGTTGGACCATTTTCCCTCTCCCTCACCTGCCTTAATGCATGTCGGAGCCACTTGCAGGGTGTCTTGGAATCTGTCAGGTTCTAGGTTCAAGATAGATGAACTGAGACTTTTTTTGAGGCAAGGTCTTACTCTAGTCCAAGCTGACCTGAAACTTACTCTGTAGTCCTAGGCTGGCCTCAGACTCAGGGTGATACTCCTACCTCTGCCTCCTGAATGCTGGGATTAAAGACTGTACCATCACACCTGGCTAAAATTTTTAAAATTTATTTTAAATATTTTCATTTATGAGAATGGGTATGCTAGGGCCTCTGTCAGAGGCAAACAAATTCCAGGTGCATATTCCACTTTGTGCACCTGGTTTTATGTGAGTACTGGGGAGTTAAACCCAGGTCAGCAGGCTTTGCAAGTAAAAGTCTTTAACCACAGAGGCATCTTCCAGCCCCCAAAACTTTAATTCAATGGCAAGAGGAACTGGCAGGTTTCAAAAACAGAGAGAAAGAACATGGGAACACTGGGTAAGGGAGAAAGGGGCCACTTCTGCAGGAGAGAAGCAGAGAAGGCAGACGGGAAGAGCACAAGCAGCTTTGGGCAGAGAGGTTTTTATTTTATTTATTATTTTGGTTTTTCGAGGTAGGGTCTCACTCTAGTCCAGGCTGACCTGGAATTCACTATATAATCTCAAGGTGGCCTTGAACTCATGATGATCCTCCTACCTCTGCCTCCTGAGTGCTGGGATTAAAGGCGTGCGCCACCATGCCAAGTGCGAGGTTTTTATTTTTTATTTAATCTTTGATTCTTCAGTGGAGAAAGCAAAAGAGATGATTCATGGTACCCTCATTACACTTGGTCATGGTCATGAACGAGAACAGAACTAGCCCAGAAAGCCAGAAGTCCAGGACATGGTCACATCAACAGGGACCGTTTGGATGGAAGGTAGTGGGATTTCTGAACTGTGGTCTTGGTGATCACCTGGTGTCGAAAAGTTCCAGCTGCATGGAGACAAATCTGTCCCTCTCAAGGGCGAGGGCCCTGTAAGATCCACAGCACCCAGCACCCAGCATCCCGGCCTCCAGCAGTCCTCCTGTCTGTCTGCAGCTTCCCTGGATGCGCTGAGCTGGCTTTCTTGGACCTCTGCGTCATGTTCTTGTGAGCTTCAGTCTTCGCAGTCACTTCTTCCTCCTAAGAAGTTGGCCAAGAGACACATTTATGTATTTTTAAATTTACCTAATGCTGAACAGGAGGATCTCTTGAGCCTGAGAATTCCAGGTCAGCTGGAATTTCAAAGTAAAGTTTTTTAAATAAAAAAAGGAGCCGGGTGTGGTGGTACACACCTTTAATCCCAGCACTCTGGAGTTCAAGGCCACCCTGAGACTACAGAGTGAATTCCAGGTCAGCCTGGGCTAGAGTGAGACCCTACCTCAAAAAAAAAATAAATAAATAAATAAAGTCACTGGACAAACCTAACTTCCTGTGGGCACAAAAGCCCAGAACTCAAAAGCAGGAGCCATTAGTATGGGGGTTCCTAACCCTTCCATTAGAGCCTTATTTACCCCATTCCTGGCCTTCACTCCCTAAAGGTAAAAGAACTCAGCAGCAGAGACAACCCCGCCAGGCTCCCCCTTAAGATGGGCACACCAATGGCAGTCCTCCTCTGCCCTTGGAGTAAACCGGTGCTGTGGCTGTGTCTGGAGTCTTTCTGTCTCTGTTCCTTATTCCTCACATGGCCCTAACCACTCCAAAATTCAAACAGAGATGACATGACTCAAAAAACTCCCCAGAAAGCTGGAGAGATGGCTCAGTGGTTAAGGCTCTTGCCTACAAAGCAGAAGGACCTGAGTTCAATTCTCCAGTACCCACCTAAAGCCAGATGCACTATGTGGCACATGCATCTGGAGTTCCTTTGCAGTGGCTGGACCTTAGTATGCCCGTGCTCTTTCTCTATGTGCATCTCTCTCTTTCAAATAAATGCATAAAATATTTAGCGGGGGGGGGGGTGGGCGG
>PVHP010017489.1:0-34336 GCA_004024765.1 Zapus hudsonius | reverse complement strand
CGCCCCCAACAACACAGCTTCATCGAGGTTGTAAAACCCAAACTGCCATCAGCTGAGGATCGATCTATCAGAACACATTCATTTGTTTGTGGGGGACACCTGGATCAAACCATGACACCATCCCTTTATGCTTTTTATTATTTATTTATTTGAGAGAAAGGCAGATAGAGACAGAGAGAGAAAATGGGTGTGCTAGGGCCTTCAGCCACTGCAAACAAACTCCAGACACATGTGCCGCCTTGTGCATCTGACTTTATGTGAGTACTGGGGAATTGAACCAGGGTCCTTAGGCTTTGCAGACAAGTGCCTTAACCACTGAGCATTCTCTTCAGCCCCTTTTTGCTTTTTTGTCCACTCTCTTCTGTCCCTCCATCCCCTGAGGATTCTCCTCTTTCAAGATAGTCTCTGATTTGTTGTCTTCTTTTTGTTCTTGCCCAGTGTAAGCATTCTTAATAAAGCTACACTAACTTGACTACAAGAGTGATGATATACATACCCAAGTGAGAATTTTCCAAGGAATGCAATGTTTGGTTCAACAATAGAAAGCTGATAAAATCCAGAAATTAACAGAACAATAAAACACAAAAAGCAAAATTCAAACCCTACCATATGTTCATTTTATAGATGAAAAAACGTTTTCTTAATGAAAGAAAGACTCCAATAGAGCGGCCTGCAAGTGGAAGTGGCACAGTGTGCTCCAGAGATATGGCTTCCATGAGTCCCTGCCTAGGCTGAGGGGCTTTCTGGTGATTCAGTTGCCTTGAATTGAAACAGCTATGGGGAGGCCTCATCCAGGATGGGATGAGACTTCGTGCTGTGGCTACATTTGAGTTTGAGTCATGTATTGCTCCTATAAGCAACCCCTCACCTTGCTCTGTAAGTAACCCCAATAAACTCAGTGGTTCACCAAAAAAGAGAAAGAAGAAAGAAAGAAAGAGAGAAAAAGAGAGAGAGAGAAAAAGAGAGAAAGAAAAGAAAAGAAAGAAGAAAGAAAGAAAGAAAGAAAGAAAGAAAGAAAGAAAGAAAGAAAGAAAGAAAGAAAGAAAGAAAGAAAGAAAGGAAGAGTTGTGTATTGTAGCACACGTCTTTAATCCAGCACTCAGGAAGCAGAGGCAGAAGGATTGCCATGAGTTTGAGGCTAGCCTGAGACTACATAGTGAATTCCAGTTCAGCCTGGGCTAGAGCGAGACCCTACCTCAAAAAAAGAAAAAGAAGAGGGATTGATTAGCTGGAAAGAAGTTCAGTGGAAGGAGAATACACAAGGGGGGCAACAAAAAAGGTGAAAGGTGATTATGTATGTACGTATGTGTATATGTAAAAAAGGTGAGAGGTACATTATGTATGGAGGTTGTCAATAAAAAAAGTTTTAAGGGCTGGAGAGATGGCTCAGCGGTTAAGGCACTTGCCTCCAGTGCCTAAAGCCCGGGGTTCAATTCCCCAGTACCCACATATTCCAGACTCACAAGGTGGTGGCCCTGGTGCTGTCTCTCTCTCTCTCTATCTCTCTATCTCTGTATTTCTCTACTTGAAAATGAATAAAATATTTTTAAAAGTTTTAAAAAGAACAAACAAAAACCCCTAAAAATATCATCAGAGAAACAGGAGGAAGGAAGCATTGCATCCATAAAACAAAAGATCTGAGCTGGGCGTTGTGGCGTAAGCCTTTAATTCCAGCACTCAGAAGGCAGAGGTAGGAGGATTGTTGTGAGTTCAAGACCACCCTGAGACTACATAGTGAATTCCAGGTCAGCCTGGGCTACAGTGAGACCCTACCTCGAAAAACCAAAAAAAAAAAAAAAAAGATCTGATGTCATACTAAATAAACATATATGGTATAAACAAAACAAAATCAAGAATATTAATTATTGTAAATTAATATCTTTAGACCCCAAATTAAAATTTTCAAAGTGAAGATGATTTGGGGGGGGATGTAGAGTAAAATGCAAAGCTGGAAAACGTGGGGGATGTATGGCAGAAATTAGAGGACTAATCCAGATGGACCAACATCCAAATAATTACACTTCCAGAAAGCAACAGAGAAAATGGGAGGAAATAGTCAATGGAAATTTTCAAATTGAATTGAAGGATGTGAATTTCCATATTAAAATGGCTCATATAGTGTGCAGCCCAATAAATACAAATAGACTCATATGAAGTCGTGTCATGAAATTTCAGAAACTTGAGGGCAGTGGAAAATTTTTTAAGCTTCCAGAGGTTATACAAAATGGATCATAAATTAGAATAATTGTAAACTTCTATAATAGAATAGGAATCTGCTGCCACATCTAGTTATTTGTCTTTATAACTTTTTAATGCTATTTGATTTATTATTGCTGCATATGTATTACCTTGATTAAATTTTTTAAAATATTTATTTATTTGAAAGATAGAGAGAGAAAGAAAGAGGTAGATAGAGAGAGAGAATTGGCACACGAGGGCCTCCAGCCACTGCAAACAAACTCTAGATGCATGCGCCTCCTTGTGCATCTGGTTTTACCTGAGTACTGAGGAATCAAACCCGGGTCCTTAGGTTTTGCAGGCAAGCACCTTAACCACTGAGCAATCTCTCCAGCCCTTGATTAAATATTTTTAATAATATAAAATAAAGTTTTAAAAACAATTTTCTCTAATAAAATATTATTAAAAGAAGTTCTGGGGCTGGAAACCCTACCTCGAAATAACCAAAGAGAGAGAGAGAGAGAGAGAAGTGTGTCAAACAAGAATCCCACTTGAGCCAGGCGTGGTGGTGCATGCCTTTAATCCCTGCACAAGGGAGACAGAGGAAGGAGGATCACCATGAGTTCTAGGCCACGCTGAGACTGCATAGTGAATTCCAGGTCAGCCTGGGCTAGAGTGGGACCCCACCTTAAAAAAAAAAAAAGAATCCCATTTGAAAATCTTGAAAATCTATCTTTTAGAAAAAAATGAGGATGTGGCTCATGTCTATAATCCCAGCACTAAGGAGCTGAGGTAGAAGGATGAGTTGGTAGCCAGTTTGGGCTACAGGGTGAGTTCCAGGTCAGCCTGGGCTAGAGTAAGACCCTGCTTCAAAAAACAGCAAAAAACAAAACTGAACAAACAAAATAAAAAAGATATGTAAAGTGTTTTATTTATATTTATGTATTTGCAAGCAGAGACAGAGGTGAGAGAATGGGTGTGTTGGGTCTCCTGCTAGTGCAATTAAACTCCAGATGCCTGAGCTACCTTGTACAACTGGCTTTAAGTGGGCACTTGAGAATCTAACCCAGACCCATAGGCTTTGCAAGCAAGCACATCTCCCCAGAGTATTTTTTCATGGAGTAAGGTAGACTGATCCCCTTAGCTTTCATGCTACATTATAACTTCTTTCATGAGCTTCTCTTTTTCCCCCAGTATCGAGCACTAGCTATATTCTTTCCCCTTCTAACATTAGTCTTTTGGACTGAGCACTAGTGGATCCTCTGACTTCAGTCTATAAAACAAAAAATGAACTTGGGGACCAGATAAGGCTAGTTGTAAACACTATTGCTTGTGAGCTTACTGACTCCGAGCCAATGACTTACCTTCTCCAAGCTTCCATCTCCCCACCTTTCACACAGGGACAGTATTATTTGAAAGGTTGATTAGGAGGTGGGGTAAATATCTTGTAAAATGTCTAGCACTTAAATAGGTAATAAATAATATTATTACAGTTTGGGCATCTTGGTTGATTTTGTGGCACATTTTTCTCATCTCATAAGTTACCTAATTGATGTATATTTATTTTATAAACTCAATTTAAATGAATTAAGATTTGGCTTTTGTGTAACTAAATGGATATATTATGTCCACCAAGCTACCCATTAAATACTTAGGTTTATGCTCACATATTAATGCCTCTCTGACTTTGGGTTAGAGAAGCTTCTTATTTCAGATGGTAGTGACCACCGGGGTGACTCAAAACGCACCAAAAAGCAGGGCGTGATGGCACACACCTTTGATCCCAGCACTCAGGAGTCAGAGGTGGGAGGATTGCTATGAGTTTGAAACCACCCTGAGACTCCATAGTGCATTCCAGGTCAGCCTGGGCTAGAGCAAGATCATACTTTGAAAAAAGAACAAAACAAAAAGAAACTCACCAAAGTGCTAGGGAGAAGTGACAATGGAGTGTTCTGCACTGATATATCTCTATCTAACCCTTCACGGATCAGGGTCCATTGCAGAAGAGGTGGCAAAAAAATGTAAGAACCAAAGGAAGGGGAAGAGTGCTTACAATACTGTCTTCCAGACACAAGGTGGTCTTGATAGTCATGACCTCACAGTGGCTGACACTACCTATATAATAAGACCTGCACAATAGGAGGGGGAAAGTAATGACATCAAAATAGAAGAGAGGGGCCAAAGAGATGGTTTAGCAGTTAAGGTGCTTGCCTGCAAAGCCCAATGACCTGGGTTCAATTCCCCAGTGCCCACAGAAAGCCAGATGTCCAAAGTGGCACATACCTCTAGAGTGCATTTTCAGTGGCTAAAGGCCCTGGGGTGCCCATTATTTCTCTTCCTCTCTCTTTTCTCTCACTCTCACTCTCTTTCGCGCTCTGTATGTCTCTTTCTGTCTCTGTCTTTGCTTGAAAATCAATCAATCAATCAATTTTTTGTTTGTTTTTCTAGGTAGGGTCTCACTCTAGCTCAGGTTGATCTGAAATTCACTATAGTCTCAGGCTGGCCTTGAACTCACGTCTATCTTCCTACCTCTGCCTCCTGGGATTAAAGGTATGCACCACCATGCCTGGCCCCAAATAAATAATTTTTAAAAAATAGAAGAGAGACAGGTTGGAAAGAAGAAGGTATTCAGTAGGAGAGGGGGAGAGGGGAGTGTGGTGGTAGGGGAATATAATCATGGTATATTGTTAATATTTATGGAAATTGTCAATAAAAAATTTGAAAAAAAAGATTTGGCTTTTTTTTTTTTTTTTTTTTTTTTTTTTGGTTTTTCGAGGTAGGGTCTCACCCTAGTCCAGGCTGACCTGAAATTCACTGTGTAGTCTCAGTGCTGGGATTAAAGGCATGCGCCACCACGCCCAGCGGCTTTCAAGATTCTGATGAGAGGGTGAATGTGGTGACACATGGCTGTAATCCCAGCATTCAGGAGGCTGATTCAGGAAGACTGTAAGTTCAAGGCCAGCTTTGAAAGAACTGTGATGTTACTGCCAAAGCAAGAGATTGCATTTTTTAGCATTCACTTCTTAGCTGTGTTTGAATAAAAGGTACCAAGGAGATAATTATTAGATTTAAGTGATGGATTGCAGGGTTTTTGTGATATTATTCTATTTTACTGTATTTAACAATTTCTATATTAGAAGGCTAGAATAAAGATGGGTCCCCCCAAAAGAAACCTTTTAAGTCACTTTCACATTTGTTGGTGTATAACTTTGATTGTTCAGTGAGTCAACTTAGAAAAGAAAGGCATTTTCTTGTCAATGTTTTTCTTTATAAATTCTATTTATGTTTTTATTAAGGTGAGCAGTCTAAAAAACAATAATGAAAATTTAATCTCTCTTCTGCTAAATTGGCCTTGGCCTGCTTCTGCACACCCAAATGAGAAACACTCCAGAGAAATCTGCAGGAAGCAAAGTGTTGATGAGTCAGCTTGTGGCACACTTTCTTTGTGTTGATCCTGAATCAAAGCTTCAGCTAAAGACTGGGCCTTCTTTGTTGCTAAAGCACTTGCCTGGGGAATGACAATAAGATTGAAGGTGTAGCTATTAATAGACTAAAGCTTATTTCTTTTACTGATGGTATTTGAAGCTAAAGTCCAAATGCTGCTTGTGAAAACCTAAAGTCATTATTTGGATATTTTATTACTTAAATTTCATTGGCCTTCCTTCCTTCCACTCTTCTTTTCCTCCTCTTCCTCTTTCTCCTTCTTTCTTTCTCTCTCCCTCTCTCTCTCTTTTTAAATTTTTAGAAATTTATTTGTGAGGAGAGACAGAGAAAGTATGGGTACACCAGAACACACACTATTTTGTGCATCTGGCTTTATGTGGGTACTGGAAAATTGAATCTGGGCTGACAAGCTTTTCAAGCAAGTGACTTTAACCACTGAGCTATCTATCCAGCCCTCTCTTCCTTCTATTCTTTCTTTTTGCTTATGTGTGTGTATAATGTGGTATGTGTGTATGGTATATGCATGTGTATGTGCCATTCAGGGTCCCATGGGCCACCTGCAGCAGGGGATGCTTGCCCAGAGGCCTGAGCAGAATATTGGGTGTTCCACTCCACTGCTGATCTTATTTGATCCAGAGTCTCTTACTGTTTCCAGAGTTTGGGATTTTTTTTTTTTTTTTTTTTTTTTTTTTTTGTGAGCCTGTGGAATTTCCTGGGCTCTGCTCCCCTTTGTGAGACTGGGGTTACAGGATTGCATGGCTACACCCAGCTGTTTACATGGGTTCTGGAAATTTGAACTCAGGCAATTTCAGGCCCCCTTAGACCTCAGATTGCCCAGGAACTGTACTTAACCACTGATCCATCTCTCTTTCCTTCTTTCTACAACTTCTCATTATGTAGTCTAGGCTGGCCTGAAACTCAAGATCCTACTGTATCAGGTTCCTAACTGTTGGGATTACAAGTGTCTATCATACCCTGCCTCCATTAGATGTTTTTAGTTTAAAAATGATGCCCAGAGTGGTGGAGCACGCCTTTAATCCCAGCACTTGGGAGGCAGAAGTAAGAGAATTGCCATGAGTTCGAGACCACCCTGAGACTACATAGTAAATTTTAGGTCAGCCTGGGCTAGAGTGAGACCCTACCTTGATAAACCAATAAACAAAAAAGATGCCTCCTATCACTGTGAGTTTGAGGCCAGCCTGGAATTACAGAGTGAGTGCCTGGTCAGTTTAGGCAAACCTTGTCTGGGAAAAAAAAAAAAGCAAACAAACCAAAAAAAGATGCAGCCTTTTCTGCCTTAAACTATCTGACTAGGTTGTTTATACATTAACTAATACCAAGCATCTTCCTCCCCACAAAAGCTGAGTTTTGCTGGTCTATCAGGTGACTCACCTATAATATGAGCATAAAATTATAGTTTACATGGTTGTGTAAGAATTAATTAATGCTTGTTTCATGCTTTATGATCCTCAGATGAAAAGCGCTAAGATGAAATGCAGTGCGTCCATATGAAATAATAACACCAGTACATGTTATAAAGAATGTGAGGAATGTTTTAGGTCCAGTGTGGTGGCACACACCTTTAATCCCAGCACTCAGGAGGCAGAGGTAGGAGAGTTGCCATGAGTTCAAGGCCACCCTGAGACTCTATAGTGAATTCCAGATTAGCCTGTTCTAGAGCAAGACCCTGCCAAAAAAAAAAAAAAATGTGAGAAATGTTTCTGCATGAAAGATTATATTGAGTCTTCAAGTTATCTTTATTATTGCTTGCAGTAGAACCAAACAGCACTTGAGAGAGATAATGAAACTCAAGAGATTTCCAGGTGAACATGTAATTGATAAAAGAAGGCATTGTAGCCCAAGGAAAATACAACCTTTTTGCTTTGAATACTAAAAAGGCAGAAATAAGAAAAGACATGAAAAGGGGGAAAATCAGATAATTATCAAAGAAGGCAGTTGAAAAGCAATAATGGTATTGAGGAGATGGCTCGGCAGTTAAAGGCACTTGCAAAGCCTGATCGCCTTGGTTCAATTTTCCAGCACCCACATAAAGCCAGGTGCAAAAGGGTACGTGCAGTTCTAATCCCAAGGGCCCTATGACAATGAGAGGCAGAGCCAGGAGAATGCCAAGTTCTTTGGCAGTCCATGCGCAGCAGCAAGAGGCTGGCTCTGTGTCAAAGAAGGTGGAACACAGACACTCAAAGTTGTCCTTTGTTTTTGGCAGTGCCAGAGACTGAACCCAAGGCCTTACACATGCTGAGCAAGCGCTATACCACTGAGCTTTATCTCCAGCCTCAAAGTTGTCCTTTGATCTCCACACACATGCCTTGGTGTGCACACCCACAGAAGAATGAATAAATGAATGAATGAATGAATTTTTAAAAGCAATAAAGAAGATCCTTAGCTCGGTGTGGTGGTGCATATCTGTAATTTTAGCACTTGGGCAGTATGGACAGGAGGATCAAGATATGTCTACATCAGTTTCTGATCCATGAAGAAAGACATTCAATCTGAAACAAAGACCATCAGGTTGTCCCTTCTAGTACAGAAAGAATATTCTTTTAGCCATATCCAACATCTAAAAGAAATGTTACTTCCAAATTTTCTGCTTCTATTGCTACAATTTTACTCTCACTGACAAACATTCAGGCTTTCCAAGTTCTGAGAGTCAGAAGAGTGAGTTCCAGATAGAGGATAAAAGTTTGCATACTAGAGCCAGGCTTGGTGGCGCATGCCTTTAATCCCAGCACTCTGGAGGCAGAGGTAGGAGGATCTCCATGAGTTCGAGGCCACCCTGAGACTACATTGTAAATTCCAGGTCAGCCTCGGCTAGAGTGAGACCCTACCTCGAAAAACCAAAAAAAAAAAAAAGTTTGCAGACTAGAAAAATATGCATTAAAACATGATGGTTGTGACATCAGTGTCTATCACACTTTTATCAGGGTGAATTGCCTTCATCTCTGGGTAACTGAGAAAATCACTTTTATGAATTTCTAAAGCTGAGGAGCAGTAACCAGCAAGGGTGATCTTGCCCAGGATTCTGAAAAAAAAAAAAAAGTCGGTCAGAGTAATCAGTCCTGAAGCCACACTTTCACACAGCAGCAGTCATCCCCTACCAAAAAGGAAAAAATCCTGTTATACAGTTCCAAAATACCTTCCCGATTTGGGCTACTCCAGAGAAGCATGACTTTGGAGCCAGGGACCTCATGAATCTGATTCATGGGTCATCATGATTTAAGTCATTCTGTTAGTCAGCCCTCTGTCACCACAGCAAACGCCTGAAGTAATTGACTTGTAAAGAGAAAAGATTTCTTTTTTGGTCACATTTTTAGAAGTTTCTGTTTATGATTGGTTGGCCTCGTTGCTTTTGAGGCCTGTGGCAGGCACATCATGGCTAGAGTGTACAGTAAAACAAAATCACCTACTTCATCACATGCAAGGAGCAAAGAGAGAGAAAGGGGTAGGGACTACACTTCTAGAATCCTCTTCAAGGGCATGACCTAAAGATCTCTCACTTCCTAAAGTTTGCACAACCTTCCAACAACACCTTCCAAAGACAACCAGGCGAAACATGAGCCTTTGGGGGACATGTAAGAGCCACACTGTAATCATTACCTTGGGCCAATAGCCAATCCTTCTGTGGCTGTTTGCTTGTATGAAATAGGGTGCTAACTATGTGTAAAGTGATGCCCAGCATCGAAGAGCTTAATAAATAGCAATTATTCAAAAGGCAAGGTCCAGGAAAGATTATGATGAAGCTAGTTTAGCCCTAGCCTACTGACTCATCCTGGTCAAATATGAGGAAGAGCCAGTAGAACTTGTTGCAATTTTGTGAATAGTTTTTAGCTCCTCATTTTGGTCAATGTCTTTTTGTTTGGACTACAAATTTGTTTCTTCATTAATTACAATTCCTTAGAACAAAAAGGACCTCTGAACTTTACTGCTGAAGTAATTCAGGGAGCCTGAAGAAGACTAGAGATTGTTTCTTAGCCTTGTAAGAAGAAACATAGATGGTGAGATGGCATTTGTGAAGAACAAAGGGATGCAGAATGAATCACATAATCTTGAGGGAAGAAAAAGGCATTCAGAGGTGTGGCTGAGTCTCAGAAACACTTTCATGGTCTCCTTACTAATAAAGACTTCTGATTTGACTAAAGGTAGGCCCGATGCTTGCTCTCACTTGCTCTAAGAACTATAAAAATAGTCTCCAATCTCCAATCCTTTAGTTGATAAAGTTACTTATAATACAAATAAACTTTTGTTTAATACTCAAGAATGTGCTTTTCCATGGCCATTTCACTAGAGTATTGAAATACATCAAACCCAATATATGGTTTGGGTGATTTAGAATACTGATGGAATTTTTTTTAGATTCACGCTGACCTTCAACAAACATGTCTCAGCCTTCAACATCTGAACATTCAAGACCAAATTGATCCCTTGGTCTTATTCCAAAAGCTCCACTAAGTATACTAGGAAATATGTTTTTGCATATTCTGCAGTTTTGGGTGTTTTTTTCCTCCTGTACTTCAGTTTGGCAGCTGTCTGAGAGTCTGGATTCTGGAGCCTATGCCAAGACTCAATTACCAGCTTTGCCACTGTTTTGATGTGTGACCTCTGGGCAAGTAACAGCCTTTCTATTTCCTTCACTTCCTTGTTTGTAATGTGGTGATAATAGCATTAATATTTATCAGGCTAAGAATTAAAGTGAGTTAATACATTTAGAACTATATATGACCCATAGAAAGCATTCAGTTTAAGGTCAGTCTTGGCAACTCGGTAAGACCTGGCCTCAAAAAAACAACAAACAAAAAAAGGTTTTAGTGGAAATTCTGATTTGACAAGTTAAAAAAAAGAAAAATATCAGTCTAGCCAAGTGTGATGACACACACCTTTAATCTCAGCACTGAGGAGGCAGAGGTAGGATTGCTGTGAGTTTTAAATCAGTCTGGAATGACAGAGCATGTTCCAGAACAGCCTGGGCCAAAACTCCAGCCCATGGTATAGTGTGGTCCACATTCAGATTACATTATTCTCTCTTCAGTTAAGCCTTTCTGGAAAGACCTTCATAGACACACCCATGATCATGATGTGTTTCCATGGTGATTCTAAATCCAATCAAGTTGGCAATGAAGATTAGCCATCACAGTCCTTGCATTACCAATGAGGAAACTGAGAAACAGAGATTGAGTAGTATAAGA
The DNA here is from genome assembly GCA_004024765.1 of Zapus hudsonius. Lineage (NCBI taxonomy): Eukaryota > Metazoa > Chordata > Mammalia > Rodentia > Dipodidae > Zapus > Zapus hudsonius. The sequence continues at coordinate 23,513 of PVHP010017489.1, read as the reverse complement.
CCACACAGGTAAGACATAGAATTTGACTTGAGGTGCCCTAAATCCAGAGTCCATTTTTTTGCAGGGCGGGGGGTTGAGGTAGGGTCTTGATCTAGCCCCATCTGACCTGGAATTCACTATGTAGTCTCAGACTGGCCTGGAACTCACAGTGATCCTCCTACCTCTGACTCCATTCTCAGAGTCCATTCTTTCTGGGCCTAGCCATCTGTCAAGTGGACATTGACATAGATATTCTTTTTTTTTAAAACCAATATTTTACTTATTTATGACAGAGAGAGAGAGAGAGAGAGAGAGAGAGAGAGAGAGAGAGAGAGAGAGGCAGACAGACAGAGAATGGGCACACCAAGGCCTACAGCCACTGCAAATGAACTCCAGACACATGCGACCTCTTGTGCATCTGTCTTTATATGGGCACTGGGGAATCGAACTCCGGTCCTTCTGTGTTGCAGGCAAACTCCTTAACCACTAAGCCATCTCTTCAGCCCTGACATAGATATTCGTAGGAATTATACTCTCCATAATTCATACTAAAAATGAAATGAGAAGTGGCCCATATAACAAATGTGTATTAATTTGAGGGTAGAGAAAAGGAGAGGACAAATAGGCCATTTGTAGTTCTATAATGATCTGCTAAACAGAAAACATCAGAAAATTGAAATAATCAAAAATTCTCCAGTATCCATGAGTTTCTAAGATAGTCTCCCAAATTCTATTCATTTTTCATGTTATTTTGATGTTTTTAATATTTTGCCAACTTCAGAGCAGAGTACTGGCACATTTTCACTAATCTCTGGGATTTCTGAAACTTATTTTGCAACCCCCTTTTTTCTGGGTCCCACTTCATTCTTGGTTAATCATCATTCCTTCCTCCTTTTGGACTGGCCCTGGAAAATTATCAGAAGCCTCCTATTTGCCAGGTCCATTAGGTCCTTTCTTGGTAAATATGGTTCTTGGTAGATACTTCTGGAGTTGTTTGGGTTACTTTGATTGCTCCTTTTTTGTTTGTTTTTTTGTTTTAAATTTTCTATACTGGATATTGAACCCAGGGCCTCACACATGATAACCAAATGTTCTTACCACTGGGCAACACCCCTGAGCCCTTTCATTTTGTTGTTGTTGTTATGTGATTCATCTAGATTGGTAGTTGGGCCATCTATCCTTCTTCCATTATGAGTTAGATTTTGGATTTTTTTTTCTTTTTCTTTCTTTCTTTCTTTCTTTTTTTTTTTTTTCAAGGTAGGGTCTAGCTCTAGCCTAGGCTGACCTGGAATTCATTATATAATCTCCATACTCATGGTAATCCTCCTACCTCTGCTTCCCCAGTGCTGGGATACCTGGGATAAAGGTGTGTGCTACCATATCCAGCTTTTTTTCCTTTTTTTTAATGTATTAGTTTTTAAAATCTCTTTTCAACATCCTCCCTCCACCTTTTTGTTACTGTTAAGAATTGATTTCTTTATTCAATCTTCAAACCCATATCCTATTTGTTACTTTTCTTGTCATTGTCACAAAATAGCTGACAGAACCCACTTAAGGGGAGGAAAGATGTTTCAGTTCCGATTCAGAGATAATTCCATTTGTTATAGTGGGAGAAGGCAAAGCAGAGCGACTCCAAAGCTGATGCTCACATGGTGTAAACCTGGAAGTGGGAGTGTAGGTAGGAACCAGGTGTGGGTAGAACCTTCAAAGACCTGCTCGACTGACCTGCTTCCACTAGTCAGGCCCCACCTCCTAAAGTCGCTGCCCTTCCAAACAGCACTACAAATGGTGACCCATCTGCTTAAAACAGTCTATGAGGGACATTCCAGAGTCAAACCATACCATAATGTGGTGGTTTGCACTAGGTGTCTCCCATAAACTCATGAGTTTTGAATGCTTGAGTCCAGGATGATGGCAATTTTGGAGGTGGAGCCCTGTCACAGATGGCTCACAATCCTGGTGCTGCTGGCCACCTGCTGTGGCAAGGAGGTGATGTCCAGCCTGTGTTCTACCCTCCTTTCCCCTGGCTTCATGGCACTTCCCCTTGTGACTGCAAATGCAAATAAACAACTTTCAGGGTGAGTTGTCCCAGCAACTCCAAGGTAACTACAACACACATGCTATGATGGTTTATATTGTCAACTTGAAGGACCTTGAATCACCTATGAGGGATTATGTAGATTAGGTGAGCCTCTGGGCATATTTGTGAAAGATTGTCTTGGTTATTTAAGGTGGGTTAGACCCACTTTAACTGTGGGGGCACCATTTCATGGGCTGGTGTCCTGGACTTTATAAAAATGAGAGAGGTAGCTGAGCAGCACATTCATTGCTCTCTGCTTCCTCACTATGAACTTGCTTCAAGCTCCACTGCCATACCTTCCCCATCATGATGAACTATAACCTGGAACTGTAAGCTGAAACAAACCCTTCCTCCCTTAAACTGATTTTTGTCAGGGATTTTTGTCCTAGCACTGAGAAGGCAACTAATACACATGACAAATGATGCTTCTCCATGAAAGCCTTTTCTTCCACCTACCCTCACAGAGCTCATCCAGTCTGCTTTGACCATAATCCTGTTTTATTCTCATTCCATACTGTTATATTTGGTACCTATATCTCTTTTCACAACCCTTAATAATTTTTCACCAACACAGTAGTTTCCCAATAACTGTTTCTGAATTAATTGAATAGATATGTCAAAATGCTGAATATCTGACTGTTAGGACTTAACTTGATCTTTTCTATGAGGAAAGTTACTAACATAAAAGATGTCTAGTCAGGTGTGGAGGGGCATACCTTTAATCCTAGAACTGAGGAGGATGCTGTGAGTTCAAAGCCAGCTGAAGCTACAGAGTTGAGTTCTATCCAGATCAGCCTAGATCACAAGGAGACCCTACCTCAAAATAAATAAATAAATAAATAAATAAATAAATGCCTAGAGCCAAAGGAAGGATAGGACTGTTTACAACACAAACTTCCAGACACAAAATGGCCTTGATATTCATGGCTTTGCAGTACCTGATAAAACCTAAATATAATGGGAGGAAAAGATGATGACACTGAAACAAAACAGAAACTAATTGAGAGGGGGAAGTGATATGGGGTTGGAGGGAATCATAACTGTTGTGGTCTGTAAATATGGAAATTATTAATAAAAGGTTAAAAAACTAAAAGAGATGCCTAGAAATATTAAATTTCCATGCATTTCAAATACATTTTGAATTTTGAATACCCAGCAGTGAACATCTGATACTTATCTGAGCATCTATTTTTCTTCTACACAACCCACTGATGACATGTATATGCTTGTGTGCTTATCGGGAATTAGAGTAGGCCAGTGGGTACCTGACACAATTATCAAAACATCTGATTTCTAGTCCTGTCAGCACCAATAGGGAGATTCAGACCTGTAATGTCACCAGTAACCTGGGGTATTCCCTTTCCCCTTAGGAGCCTACTCTCAGGTAAAGCCAGATTCTGGATATGCCACAGAAAAGAATTTCAGAGACATCTCCACCAGGACCTCTGAGGCTCAGGAACCATTGCAGAAGAGATGGCAGAAAGAATGTAAGAACCAGAGGAAGTGGGGAAATGCTTTGCAATCTGTTTTCCAGACACAAAGTGGCTCCACAGGGATTGATGCTACCTACACAAGACCTGCAGAAGAAGAGGGAAAAAATGATGATCTCAAAATAGAAGAGACACTAGTTGGAAAGAAGGGATTCGGTGGAGGGGCAATTAAGGAGAGGGAAAGGATGGTTGTGGGAGAGGATCATCATCATGGCATATTGTCTAAATGTATGGAGGCTGTCAATGTAAAGTTTAATAAAAAGACTTTCAGGGGCTGGTGAGATGGCTCAGCGGTTAAGGCACTTGCCGCCAGTGCCTAAGGCCCCGGGTTCAATTCCCCAGGACCCACATAAGCCAGACCCACAAGGTGCTGGCCCTGGTTGTCTCTGTCTCTCTGTGTCTCTCTGTGTATCTCTCTACTTGAAAATGAATCAATAAAATATTTTTTAAAAAAAGACTTTCAGGATAAGCCAAAGTGAAAGAAAGGGAGTTTATTAAGAATAAAGAGTACATCGGGGATAACAACTCATTGTTTGCCCACTAAATAATGTAACTCATTATGGATAATAAATATATATTTAAAAACAGACAAAAAAAGAATTAAGAGTACATATTTATCCAGGCATGGTGGCACACACCTTTAAATCCCAGCACCTTAGAAGCAAAGGTAGGAGGATCTCCATGAGTTTGAGGCCACCCTGAAACTACATAGTGAATTCAAGGACAGCCTGGGCTAAAGTGAGACCCTACCTCAAATAAAAATAAAAAAAGAAACAAACAAACAAAAGAAAAGAAAAAAAAGACATTAGTCGCAAGTCTCAGCCAACCAGGAAAACAGGAAATGGCAAGATCACTGGACCATGCAGGAATAATAGGAATAACCAGAGGAAGCCCAACTGAACAGTCTTTGGAAGTGGTTTATGAACTGGAAGTTTTTTCTTCAAGGTACAGCACAGATAAAGCAATCCCCTTCTGGGCATTTACCCATATTTCCCAAGTACTCAGTTACTGAAATTATATCTTTTCTCTGTCTCTGTTTCTCTCAGACGGGCTATTTGCCTTTGTTCCAACTACCAACAAATTGACCTTCTAAATCTCTAGCTCAGACCCAGATTGTTGCTTAGGTTCTGAGGGAAAAGCTCTTGTCCCAGGTTCTCTGGTAGAAAGTCTATAGCTAATGTGTGGCTGTTCCTGAGTCAGAGGCACTTTGGTCCTGAGAGCCAAATGATACAAGTACATCTACTAATTTCTTATTCCAGACATAGCCAAAGACTTTCCTTAGACAGAAATCATGGGTCCTTCAAGTGAAAGAGTGTGTGAAAGATTGTCTTGATAAATTAAGATAGAAAGCCTCAATTTAACTGTGGGGGGTGGGCGCCATTTCATGGGCTGAGGTCCTGGACTATATACAAATGAGAGAGGTGGCTGAGCAACACATTCATTGCTCTCTGTATCCTCAGTATGAACCTGCTTCAAGCTCCCGCTGCCATACCTTCACCATGATGAAACTGCATTTAAAGTGTGTATAAATGTTGGGGCCAGCTCCAGGTTCTGTGAGAGACTCCATCTCAAGGAACCACCCAGACGAGCAATAGAGGAGTATAGCCAATGTTCTCTTCTGGCCTCCTCATGGGTGTGCATGGAGTGGGGAGTGTGCATCTGCACACACATGTGCATACACCCCACCATATCCACACATACTACACATATGCATGCACACACAAAAGAAAAAATGTTGGTATTTACTATTAATGATAGAATTCAAAGCTTTAAACTGAAAACAACAAGCTAATAAGGCTCTCATCAGCAGGGTGTAAGGAAGCATCCTTCAGTCTAAGCTGACAATAACCTATTTGTGACACTGACCAAGTGTCTATGCCAGACAGAGTCCCCTCAGACTTAGAAGAGCCCCACTAAGTATTTAAAACAAACAGAACGGATGCAAGGAATGTTAGAAGAGGTGATCCAGATTAGCCGCTAACAACATTATGCTAAAGGACAAAGGGAGGAAGGACAGTGGAAGGAGGCCATGGTCCAGGATTGCCTACAATAACTCGGTGGCCTTGCAGGATACAGCTGATATCCAAGATAGCACCTAAAGCAGGAGGAAGGAGATTTGATGAGTGATAACAAGGCTGCTTTTTTCTCCTGCTCTCTAACTCATTCCACTGACCAGACACATCAGGAAGCCAGGTGAACTGCGAAGGTCCTCCTTATCATACAGAGATCAGGGCAGGAAGAAAAGGATCTGAGGGCAAACAGGCTCAGTCAGAAGCTCAGCTCCCTATCTGATCATTAGAGAGTCAAGACAGCAGTTTACTTGGGCTGGCCAACAGTGTCACTGTTGGAATATAGATAGTGCCTTAGAATGACACTAACTGGCTTTGAATCTTACCTCTGCTATGTATGATTTTATTTAGAGTGAATTTCTTTTTTTTATTTTGTTTATTTATTTGTAAGCAGAGCGAGAAAGAGAGAGAATATGGGCAAGCCAGGGCCTCTAGCCACTTTGTGCATCTGGCTTATGTGGGTACTGGGGAACTGAACTCAGGTCCTTAGGCTCTGGAGGCAGCCACCTTAACCGCTGAGCCATTTCTCCAGCCCCTAGAGTGAATTTCTTAACCCTTTCACATCTGCTTCCCATCCATTCTATAGTGGTGATAGGAATATCCATGTTCCAGGATTTTAGTGCACTGGCTAAACATAGGGGTGCTTTCTTGTGATGGTGGTGACTGGCCTCAGACTGCCTAATTTTTGCTTCTCCGGCAGGTTTTTTCCAAGCTTATTCAAATTATTGGGCTCTTTGATCCTCAGCAGATCTTTATTCATATCTATGTTAAGCAAGGTTAAATTGTCTGAATTAGTCAAATGCCATGCAGTTTTTTGTACCTCATTAGAAAAAAAAAAATCTCAGGGCTTTATACCTTCTTGCCTCCCTCATGGTGGAAGCTCTTTGTACTTTCTCCTCTTTCTTCTCTTAAACTAATAAAGTCTCTTTAACCTTAAAAAAACTCATGAAAAAAATAACAGCACTGTTTGACCAAGTGCTGTAATGACAGGCTTACAGGTATGTGTCATCACACCTAGCTAAATCTCGTGTTTTATTTATTTTTTAAAATATTTTATTTATTGGGCTGAAGAGATGGCTTAGCGGTTAAGGCATTTGCCTGCAATGCAGAAGGACCAGAGTTCAATTCCCCAGTGCCCATATAAAGCCAGATGCACAAGAGGCTGTCTGGAGGCCCTGGTGTGCCCATTCTCTCTCTGTGCCTGCCTCTCTCTCTCTCTCTCTCTCTCTCTCTCTCTCTCTCTCTCTCCCTCCCTCCCTCTCTCCTCTTTCTCTCTCTCTCAAATAAATAAATAAAATATTTTTTTAAAATATTTTATTTATTTATTTGACAGACAGAGACAGAGAGAGAATGGGCACGCCAGGGCCTTAACCGCTAAGTCACTTCTTCAGCCCAAATCTCGTGTTAAAGTTTTATTTATGCCTAGAAACATTAGACTTACTATTAATTTTATGTCAGATTATTTCAGGATCTGAAAATTCCACTTATCTGATCCTACCATGCCGAATAATGATACCTTGAATGATTACTGCTTATTGACCTCATCATCAGGATTTTACTGTTGCATGCTTTTCCCTTAGAAACTTCTATGGAAATTCTCGAGGTCTGGGGTGAAGGTGGGGTGAAGAAAGAACTTGCCTTTGCTTATGTCAGGTGACTAGAACATGCCATTGAGGAGCCCCTTTAATTAAAGGGCTAGCTTGAGGTTTTCTTTGTTTATTTTGTGTTTTGGCCTACACAAGAAGTGTGAATTCAGACTATAAATGGGGAAGAGAGTTGGCTCATGGTAATGAATTTTCAAGAGAATTTTTCCCCTACCAATTAACACCAAGGTGTAAAGTAGCTGATTTTTGAAGTCTCAGTGAGGTGAGAGTATTCACTTTTTAAAAAATTTATTTTCAAGCAGAGATAGAGACAGAGAAAATGGGCACACCGGGGCCTTCAGCTGCTGCAAACAAACTCCAGATGCATGCGCCACTTCGTGCATCTGGCTTTATGTGGGTACTGGTCTAACCAGGTCTTAGACTTGGCAGGCCATCTTGCCTACCCTCATTTTAAGTATATTTATTCATTTTCAAGTGCATGTGAGCATGAGCATGTAAAAGGATAGGCCAGGGCTTCTCCCAGCAACAGATGAACCCCACACTCTTTTTGCACCCAGCTTGCATGGGTAGCTGAGGAATTGAACCTAAGCTCTCAGGCTTCACAAGCAAGCACCTTTAACCACTGAGCCATATTTCCAGCCCTGAAAGTATTCATTTTTAGTTCATCCTGATACTGAGAGTGCAACCCTTTGGGTCTTGGATTTGTAAAGAGAAAATCTCATGTAATATTGTCTGGCCTCTGTAGTTCCTTCCTTCCTTTTTTTTTTTTTTTTTTTTTTTGGATGGGCTCTCATATAGCCAAGGCTGACCTTAAACTTTTATTATGCATCTCACGATGACCTTGAACCTTTTGTTTTGTTTTAATGATTTTATTTATTTGCAAGCAGAGAGAGAGAGAGAGAGAGAGAGAGAATGGGCTCACAAGAGCCTCTTTGCATGTGCCACTTTATGCATCTGGCTTTACGTGGGCACTGGGGAATCAAATTCTGGTTGTTAGGTTTTGCAGATGTGTGCCTTAACCACTGAGCAATCTCTTCAGCCCTTGTTTTTGTTTTTTGAGGTAGGGTCTCACTCTAGCTCAATCTGACCTAGAACTCACTCTGTTGTTCCAGGCTGATCTGGAATTCACAACAATCCTCCTACCTCTGCCTCCCTACTGCTAGGATTAAAGGTATGGGCCACCACACTAGCCTGTGTTTATATTTTTTTTAAAGGATCATATTATTCATGGTGTCATCATAACACAAGTAGGCATGTGGTCAGAAAACAGAACAGTTGTTCCTCATAGTGTACTGTGTCCCTAAGCTATGCTGTTCAGTAGGTTAGGAATGTTAAGTGTGGTTTGACTTATAATATTTTATATTTATGATGGATTTATTGGGATGTAACCCCATTGGAAGTCAAGGCTTACCTGTACACTTTACCCCTACGCACGTTATCATTTACATCAATAACTAGAGCTCCATATTTGTGTAAAGTTCTCTTTTAAATTAAAATTTACATGAAGTAAAATGTGCTGATCCTAAATGTATTATCTGATTATTTTTAACTTATGCATGGTTACCCATTAAATGAAATTTTCTATCAATATATAGGGAAAGTCCACAGAAAACTCCTAAAATTCCTTTCCAGTCAATCTCCGTCTCTCATTCCCAGAGAGAAAAACACAGTTCTGATTTTTTTTTTCACCCTGCTTATTCTAGAAGAGACTGCTTATTCTAGAAGATCGCAGAAGTGGAGTCATAGATTATGCACTAATTTTGTGTAAGGCTTCTCTGACTAGCACAATGCTACTGAGATTCACCCCAGGCAATGTGTGGTAGGGACCGGATCCCTGCAGGCAGTCCCTGAAAAGACAATGTTTGAAACCTTGCTGGGTTTCATTTTTGCTCTCATCTCATTCTTCTTTGTCCTCCTTTTCCTTTCTTTTGTAATAATTTTCTTTTGTATTTTATAGGGGCTAACAGCTAAGAGTTTTCCTTGAGTCTTAGAGGAGTCTTTGAACTTAGACTTCAACAATGTTGGACTGTTAAGGCTTTGGGGACTCTTGGAGATGGACTAAACTGCGTTTTGCATTATGAAATGGCCATGAGCCTTTGTGGGCCAGGGAAGGAATGTTCTAGCTTGACTATGAAATGTTCCTCATAGGCTTAATGTTGAATGCTTGGTTCTCAGCTGGTGGTACTATTTGGGAAGGTTCTGGGAATTTTTTTTCTTTTTTCTTTCTCTCTCTTTCCTTTTTGTTTTTGTTTTGTTTTGCAGGGCAGGGTCTCACTCTGGCCCAGGCTGACTCTGCTTTCAATTATTTTTGATGTACACCCACAAGTGGAAGTGATGGATCATAGATGCTTTGCTGTCTCTTGGTTGAGGTGTTTTGTTTTGTCTGAGACAGGATTTCATGTGACCCAGTCTAACTTCAAACTTGCTAGGTTGTGGAGACTGGCCTTGAACTCTTAATCCTCTGGCTTCTACTTCCCAAGTGTTGGGATTACAGATATCTGCTGCTACTTTTTGCTCTTATATTTTGTTTTTATAATAAAAAGCAAACCAGACATGGTGCTACAAACCTGTAATACCAAGAGTTTAAATTTTTTTTTCCTTGAGTCTAAGCCTTTATTATAATGGGAAAGAGATTGAAGGAGGGGAGGATCAGAGAGAAAGAGGGAGATAGAAGAAGAGGTGCGAAAGAAATACACACACAAGAGAAAGGGAGGGGGAGTTTCAATTTTTTTTGTTTTGTTTTTTGAGGTAGGGTCTCCCTCTAGCCTGGGCTGACCTGGAATTCACTATGTAGTCTCAGGCTGGCCTTGAACTCAAGGCGATCCTCTTACCTTTGCCTCCCAAGTACTGGGATTTAAGGCATGCGCTACCACACCTGGCTTTAAATTTTTATTCAAGAGTTTCAAGGGAGACAAAGGAGGATTGTGGGAGGGGATTTGATCATGGTATATTGTCTATATGTATGGAGGTTGTCAATTAAAAGTTTTCTTAAAGGTTTCAGGCTAGCCTGAACTATAATGCCAGACCCTATCTCAATAAACAGCAACGAAAAAAAAAAACTACTAATAGTCCCTTTTTTCAAAGCATTCCACTAATAATACATGAGAGAACTAGTTGCTCCATATCCTTGCAAATGTTGTGTGTGACAAGTCTTAGAAGATTCTGATTTTAATGTCTGACCAAAATATTTCCCAAAAGACTGGGAAATCCTGGACCAAGGGGTAAGAGCGGGCTGGGGACAGCTCTGTAAAGCGCTTGCCTTGCAAGAATGAGGACCTCAGGCTGGAGAAATGGCTCGGCGATTAAGCCGCTTGCCAGAAAGCATAATGACCCAGGTTCAATTCCCCAGTACCCCTGTAAAGCCAGATGCACAAAGAGGCATATGCATCTGGAGTTTGTTTGCAGTGACTGTAGACCCTGATGCACCCATTCTCTTGGTCTCTCTTCTCTCTATCTCTGCTTGCAAATAAATAAAAAATATTTAAAAAAAAAAAAAAGAATGAGGATCTCAGTTCAATCCCCAGAACCTTTAAAAGCAAAAAGCCTGGGTTAGAGAGATGGCTCAATGGTTAAAGGCACTTTATTATTTGATTCCCCAGTACCCACATAAACCAGATGCACAAAGTGGCACGTGCATATGGAGTTCGTTTGCAATGGCAAGAAGCTATGGCATGCCTGTTCTCTCTCTCTCTCTCTCTCTCTCTCTCTCTGCCTCTCTCCTTGCAAATAAATAAAATGTTTTTTAAATTTTTTAATGGATGATATCTGAGGAACACGTGAGGTTTTTCACAGGCCTCTACATGCATGCACATATACATACATTCATACACACCACACACACAAAAAGAATGAAAAATACCAGGTGTGATTTTTGTGTGTGGGGGTTCAAGGTAGGGTCATTCTCTAGCTGAGACTGACCTAGAACTCATTCTGTAGTCTCAGGCTGGCCTTGAACTCACAACAATCCTCCTACCTCTGCCTCCTGAGTGCTGGGATTAAAGGTATGTGCCACCGTGCCCAACTAGGTGTGATTTTATACATCCAAAAAAAGAAGGTTTCAAGAAAGAGATGTTTGAATCTTTTTACTAACTGTTGTTTGCCTCCAGCAGAGAGAGAGATTGGACATGCCAAGGCCTCCCGCCACTGCAAACAAACTCCAGATGTATGCACCACTTTGTGCATCTGGCTTTATGTGGGTACTGGGGAATCGAACCCAAGTTGTTAGGCTTTTCAGGCAAGCCTGCAAAAACTGAGCCCTCTCTCCAGCCCCACTTATGATTTTTTTTTTTTTTTGGTTTTTTGAGGTAGGGTCTCACTCTAGTCCAGGCTGACCTGGAATTCACTATGTAGTCTCAGGGTGGCCTTGAACTCACGGCAATCCTCCTACCTCTGCCTCCTGAGTGCTGGGATTAAAGGCGTGCACCACCGTGCCCGGCTTGATCTTTTAATTATTTACAGATTCTATCTTCCCTACTGCTTTTTAAACCTGTGAGTTAGAGATCCCATTTGTCTTCTGCACACTCTATTACCACAGCAGTGTCTGTGGCATCTTGAGCCATATAACAGATTATCGACTATTTGTTGCTATTGTGGTAAAGTGAATGAAAATATTTAAATTTAAATATTTCATTATATATTGACCAATTACAGTTGTGTGATCTTGAACCAGGTATGTTGTCATATGTCTGTTTTTTCAGCCCTTGGGATGCTGAGGAAGGTTTATTTACCAGTTCTGAACTAGCCTGGTCTACATGACAAGACCATGTCTCAAAGGCAGTTTCTGGGATTTTAAAAATATTTTGTTTATTTATTTTCAAGCAGAGAGAGAGAGAGAGAGAGAGAGAGAGAGAGAGAGAGAGAGAGAGAGAGAGAGAGAGAGAGAGCACACCAGGGCCACCACCTTGTGGGTCTGGCTTATGTGGGTACTGGGGAATTGAACCAGGAGCCGTAGGCACTGGAGGCAAGTGCCTTAACTGCTGAGCCATTTCTCTAGCCCCTTTCTGGGATTTTTTAAAATGTCATCTCTAGAAAACATCTGTGGCTTAATTAGATGTTATAGAAACAAAGTTAAGAATCTACACAGAAAAGAACTATAGATGAACAGTTCAATTGTGGAAATTTAAATATTTTTGTAAAAAATTTAAAAACGACTCCTTTATACATGTAATTTTAACAAGGAAAGTTTTGATTGCTCCCAATGAAGTGCCTGATTAGGAAATTTCTTGTTGGCAAAAGGGATAAGAAGCACTTTGTGTTTGTAACAATTTTTAACAAAGAGGGATTTAGATGGATCATTTTCCTTTGAGAAATCTGCAATATTGGTTTTAAAATTAGACACTAAATAGTCTTGGCAGATGAATAAAAAAATTCAAATCAAATCACAGAAGACTACTTATTATTCTTGGAAATAATAAATCATCTACATTTGCAAAAGGAAACCTGCAATTTAGAATATCTTCACTTCAGTTAAAGTGAAATGGGCACAAATACACCCTTAAATTTTAAGACTGATGACTTAGATTACAAAAATCAAAGTGAAGAGAGGAAAAAATGGTCAATTCCTTTAAGCTGAGAAAAGAGTAACTTTATAAGATATAAAATGTACATTATTTTCTGTGATGGCTTGATTTCTACGCTCTTCCCTTTATATGTTAAATCACCCTAGTAGCTAACTTGAGCCAAAAAAAAAAATGAATTTACTGGAAAAAGATTGAGTGGCTCATAGTTTTGAACATCAGGAAATGAAAGAACCAAGACAGCCAGCATCACCGCTAATGTCAGCCTTGAGATGACTTGATAAAGGTGCCACTGCCCGTGCCAGTGATGCTGTACACCAACCCAGGTATGTTATGATGTCATGAGAGCTTCTGGTACCACAGCTGATGATGGAATGAATGCTATTCACTTTTCTGTAATTCACCCCAGATTCAAAGTCCAGACATATCATTGACTACACTTGCATTATTTTCCCTTATGCTAGCTGGAAGGGTGTTGGGTGGTAAGCAGGGGAGTGGTAAGCATTTAAACACTTTGGTCCCTGTAGCAGAAGAGACCTTCCTGCTTTCTGTAATTCCTAAGAAGAGAACACTCATTAAAAGGAGGAGATCAGAATCTGGGTAGCCAAAAACTTAGTAATGTTCACAACATTTGTCCATTTTTTTCAAGGACATGTGACAATTTTGCTTTATTCAATAGCCATTTTTGCTTCATTTCACAATTGTAATCAGTAGGTTATTAAATTACTATTTTTTAATTTAAACATATCATACATGCATGCACACTTAACTGCACAAACATCACTTATTTCTTCTAAATTTACTATGCCTATTGAGTAAGGGAACTATTTCTTTGTTCTGGGTTAAAGAAGGTAGGGTTCCTTGCATCATTAAAGGGTAGCCCCTAAACTCAGAAGATAAATGTAATAACACTTCATTTTGTGAAGAAATAATTAGAATTGGGAATAGGCAAATTCAACTGCTGGAGAATCAGGAAATACTATTTGAAGCACTCTTCTTTAGAAGATACTCCTGTATCATATTTGTTGTTGCTGATTTATAACAAAAAAGTATTACTACTTATTGACACAAGGAGTAACTTGAAGAAGAAAAGTATCAGGTTAACTAGGGAAATACCATGGTACCTTTATAAAGGGTGGTTTTTATTCATAAGTATAGTATTGATACTTTAAGCATTTAGAATTGTTGTGGACTGAATTTTGCCCTTCCCCAGTAAGATCATATAGTCCTAGCCTAGAGCACTTCAGATATTCAGTATGTTTGAGATAGGATGATTAAAGAAGGGGTTAAAGTAAAATGAGGTCATATAGGTGGGCTCTAATCCAATCTGACTCTAATCCCGAGATCAGGACAGGTAGCAGAGACATGTGAGGGTGTGAGCAGGAGGCCATCCTTGAACTGAGGAGAGCAGCTTCTTGAAGTCAAGTCAGTCAGCCTGGATTTTGGCTATCTAGCCTCCAGATGTGTGAGAAAATTATTTGTGTTGTCTAAACCACCCAGTCTGTGGCATTTGATATGGCAGCCCTAGGGAACTGGTGTAATAATGAAAACCAATACTCCAGTATGTTTTGCCTGGGGGAAAGTATAGCTGCTTTCTCTTAGTCTATCACTGTTGAGGACAGTGCCTTGAATGGGCCTTTGCTGAAAGTTGACAGATAACTTTTTTCATTAAAGCATTCTAGGGCTAGAGAGGTGGTTCAGCAGTTAAGGCACTTGCCTCCAGTGCCTAAGGCCCGGGGTTCAATTCCCCAGAACCCACATATGCCACACCCACAAGGTGGTGCCCCTGGTGTGTGTTCTCTCTCTCTCTCTCTCTCTCTCTGCTTGAAAAATGAATAAATAAAATGTTTTTTTTAAAAAAGCATTCTATTTACTATCACTCTGAGATAAGTCTTAGGGGTCAGTTGAAGTTCAGACTGTTCAATGTTGGGCTGTAGCTTTAGAAATACCAGAACCAACTGAGCTCTATCTGCCATAGAATTGTTAGCCTGAACCTAAGGCAACCCCTTTGCAGGTTTATGTCTGGTTTAGGACTGGACTCTAAAATTGAAGGTCATGATGGACACTGTTGTCTCCTCAGAGTTCCTTCGGTATCTTCCTCTTATTGTCAAGAATACTGTCTCCAGGAACACTGGTAATAGGCAAGGTATAATGTTGTGGATTGGGGGAGACAATAGGAAATCACGGAGAATCTATGAATCTGGTGTAATGAAAGTAGTAAAAATAAGAAAATTTAATTAGCTTCCCACTCTTAATTTACCTAAAGCTGGGAAATCCCAATGATTCACCTCTAGTGTTCCCCAATTTTGCATGTATGTGTTTTCTGTGGATATATTTCTTCCCCTATACTAATTATTTATGCTAGAGAGGTCTCGGGTTCTAGCTGTATTTAACCAGGTTTTTTATTTATTTTTATTTATTTATTTATTTATTTTTGATTTTTCAAGGTAGAGTCTCACTCTAGCCCAGGCTGACCTGGACTTCACTATGTAGTCTCAGGGTGGCCTTGAACTCATGGCAATCCTCCTACCTCTGCCTTCCGAGTGCTGGGATTAAAGGCTTGTGCCACCACTCCCGGCTTCAAATTGTTTTCTTGCCCTTTGATTTCTCCTCCCATATCCTTTTTTGTCCCACCGACACCTCAAATTATACTTTAATGCCCTCAGTACACATCTATTAAGGTATTATTCCCTATCAGAAGGTAGATTCTGTGACATTAAAGTAAAGATTTTAAAAAATTATTTTATTTTCAAGTAGAGAGAAAGAGAAGAGAGACAGAAAGAAAGAGTGAATGGGTGTGCCAGGGGCTCCAGCCACTGCAAATGAACTCCAGACACATGGGCCACTTGGTCTGTCTGTCTTTATGTGGGTACTAAGGAATCAAACCCAGGTTGTTAGGCTTTGAAGGCAAATACCATAACTGCTGAGCCATTTCTCCAGCCCAAAGTGAAGATTTTAACTCTTGAAAAAGCATCATACTTTCTATGGATCAAACTATTGTATACTCTAGTTATTCAAATGTACATCTCCAGTTCTGTCGAGTTCCTGGTAAATGATAACAGTCTCTCTTCCCTTTCCTTTTCCTCCCTTCCCGTCCCTTCTCTCCCCCCTCCCATCCTCTCTCCTCTTGCTACTAAGATTGAGTTTAGAGCATATTTTGTTTTGTTTTCCTGGCTGAATAAAACGACATTGTGTATATACCACATTTTCTTTACCCATTTATCTTCTGTGAGCATCTAGACTTGACTATTGTGCCTGGTGCCAAAAAAACCCATGGATGTGCATTTATCTCTGTGGTAGGCTGACATAGATTCTTTTGGGTATAAAGCCAGGAGTAGTGCAGCAGCTCATGTGGCATTCTATTTTTAGGTTCTTAATAACCTCCATACTGATTTCCACAGTGATTGCACCATTTTATATTCGCAGCAGCAGCAGCCAGCATTTTTAGGTGTTCAAAAATATTTTTTTAATTGAGGCCAGGGTCTCACTGTAGTTCAGGCTGACCTGGAACTCACTCTGTAGTCCAAGCTGGCTTCTTACAATATCCTTCTACCTCAGTTTCTCAAATTCTGGGATTATAGGCTTGAGCCATCATACAAAGCACTTTGTTTTGTTTTTATTTAAAGGTAAAGTCTCACTCTATCCCAGACTAATCTGTAATTTACCCTGTAGCCCCAGCCTCCAGTTCACTGTGATCCTTCTACTGCAGACTCTTGACTCAAGGCAATCCTCCTACCTCTGCCTCAAAAGTGCTGGGATTAAAGGCGTGCTCTACCACACCTGGCTCTAAATTCTAGTATCTTTTTTTTTTGTACTTTAAAAAAATATATTTTATTTATTCGTTTTCAAGCAGAGAGAGAGAGAGAGAGAGAGAGAGAGAGAGAGAGAGAGAGAACCAGGGCCACCACCTTGTGGTTCTGGCTTATGTGGAACCTGGGGAATTGAAGTTGGGGCCTTAGGCACTGGAGGCAAGTGCCTTAACCGCTGAGCCATCTCTCCAGCCCTAAATTCTAGTATCTTTTAAAAAATATTTTTATTTATTTATTTATTTGCAAGGGGAGAGAGAGAGAGACAGAGAGAGAACAAGCTGCAAACTCCAGATGCATGCGCCGCTTTGTGCATCTGGCTCTACGTGGGAACTGGGGAATCAAATCCCAGGTGACCCAGGTTGTTAGGCAAATGGTTTACCATTAAGCCATCTCTCTAGTCCTCTATATCTATTTTATTTATTTGTTCATTAAAATGTTTTTAAAGCCAGACATGGTGGTGCACGTCTTTAATCCCAGCACTCAGAAGCAGAGGTAGGAGGATTGCTATGAGATCAAGGCCAGCCTGGGACTACATAGTGAATTCCACGTCAGCCTACCTTGAAAAACAAAACGAAGCAAAACAAAACCAAACAAAATGGTTTTTAAGGGCCAGGGGAGTGGTTCAGTGGTTTTGCACTTGCTTGCAAAAGCCTCTATCCTGGGTTCAAGTCTCCAGTACCCACATAAAGCCAGGCACACAAAGTGGCACATGTTTCTGGAATTCATTTGCAGCAGCAAGAGACTCTGGCATATCTATATTATCCATATGCTCTCTTTCTCTCAAATAAATGAATGAATGATTAAATAAATTAAAGTATTTTTAAGTGTGGGGGAGATTGTCAGTGGTTAAAGGCACTAGCTTGCAAAGCCTGCCTGCCTGCCTGGGGTTCAAATCCCTCATCCCAGTGGCAGGAGGCAAGATGGAATCTTAAAGTAATTTTTATTTGAATTTGCTTGATTGCCATCAGGAACATTTTTTCATATATTTTTAATCATTTCTGTTATTTATTTATTTGCAAGCAGAAACGACAGAGACAGAGACAGAGACAGAGAGAATGGGCACTCCAGGGCCTCTAGCCACTAAACAAATTCCAGATGTATGTGTCACTTTGTGCATCTGGCTTTACCTGGGTACTGGTTAATCAAACCCGGGTCATTAGGCTTTGCAGACAAGTGCCTTAACCGCTGAGCCTTTTCTCTCTCTCTCTCTCTCTCTCTCTGTCTTTCTCTCTTTAGAACTGTTTGTTCCGTTTACTTGACCACTTATTGATTGGATGATTTGAAATTTTAAACTCTTTATTGACAACTGCCATAGAGACAATATACCATGATCATAATTCCCTCCCACCACTCCCCTTTCCCCCTCTCTTAAATTCCCCCTCCAATGAGTCCCTTCTTATTTCCCTTCTATAAAGAGAGACTAGATGTCATCATGTTTTTTCCTCTTCTTTTGGAGATCTTGTGTAGGTAGAGTCGGCCACTGTGAAGTTGTGCAGATCAAGGCTGCTTTTTGTCTGGAAGACACTATTGTAAGCACTCCTTCCCTTCCTTTGGCTCTTTCTTTCTGCCACCTCTTCTGCAATGGTTCCTGAGTCTTGGATGGTGTGATAGAGATGTCTCACTTAGTGCTATCATTTCTTATCAGCACTTGTAGTCACCACCATCTGAGAAGAAGCTTCTCTAACCAAAATGAGAGTAGCACTAATATATGGACATGAACCTAGATGTTTAGAGGTCAGTTTGATGGGCATAATATATGCATTTAGCCAGACAATAGTAGTAGCTTCTGCCCTAGGGCTTATGACCTCATCAGCCATAGGCTTTTGACTAGGTTTTCAGTACCAGGCAGGAATTCCCTCATGTGAAGCAGTCCTCAAATCCAATCAAAGATCAGTTGGTTTCCCCCCAAACAGACATGCCACCATTGCACCAGTTGGTACATTTCGCTTGGCTGGCTAGGTTTAAGTCTTGTAGGGTCTGCTGCTGCTTAAGACCATTGATGACTTTTCTCCTCCCAAAGGCCGTGTGCCATATAGCTATTTCTGTGAATTTTTTAATGCTTTGATTTTTTGAGTTTTTTTATATATTCAATAATTTCCTGACAGATGTAGAGCTGGCAAAGATCTCCCATTCTGTAGGCTATTTCTATAGCAATTTTAAAGCATAAAATCTTTTTAATAATTATGCAGCATAATCTAAAATTTATGTACTTTTCTTTAAAGTAGGAACAGTATAGCACTGGCATATTAGAAAATATATTGAAAAATTCAAAAGGCATTAACAGAATTATATATTTCTAAAAATAACATTGCTCTCTTTCAGGGGACATAGTGAAAGAAAAATTGTAAGCTGGGTATGGTGAAACACCCCTATTTTGGGACTTGAGATGTAGAGGCAGGAAGATTAGGAGTTAAAGGTCATCCTAAACTACATAACAAGTTTGAGGTCAACCTGGGCTACATGAGACCCTGTCTTCCCACCTCCACCAAAAAATAAAATACAATAAAAAAAACCCAGGGGCAAAACTGTAATTGATGATTAATTCTTTTTTTTTTTTTTTTTTTTGGTTTTTCCAAGGTAGGGTCTTACTCTAGGCCAGGCTGACCTGGAATTCACTATGTAGTCTCAGGGTGGCCTTGAAACGGTGATCCTCCTACCTCTGCCTCCCGAGTGCTGGGATTAAAGGCATGCGCCACCACGCCCAGCTGATTAATTCTTCTTAAAAAGTTTTTGTTTGCTTGCATGTGTGTGTGTCTGTGTATGGGCACATATGGGTGGGCTATGGCCTCATGCCACTGCAAACTGAATACCAGATGCTGGGTGGCTGGGAATTAAACCCCAGACCAGCAGGCTTTGAAAGCAAGTACTTTTAACTACTGAGCCATTGTCTACTCCAGCCCCTGATTCATGGGTTTCTTGTTTTAATTTGGGAGGTGTGGATATTTTTGTTTTTCTCTTTTTGTTTTCTTCAGACAAGATTTAGACAAGGCAGCCTTGAACTGGAGTCTCCTTCCTCAACCTAGACTCCAAGTATGTGCCATCACTTACCACTTGGGGCTTGGCATTTTTTGTTTGTTTGGTTGGTTTTTTGTTTGCTTGTTTTAAATAGGTTCTCTCTCTGTTGCCTGATGGCCTGCAACCCAATGTATTATGTCTGGATGGATGAGATATATCCTCCAGGATCCCCTCTGATCCTCACCCAAGGAAGAATAAGTCACACCAGGGCACACAGGTAGAGGGAACCAGTAGTCAAATTTATTTTTAGCAGGAAAAAAAAAGTGAAAAATACATCCTCCAGAGTGGAGACCAGACCAAACTGGGCGGTGATGGCTGCTCTCCCACTGGTATTTAGGCTTATAAATCTTGGTACATCAATTTTCTTTGGTTCATGTGTTCTTAAGATGATCAGGGGGGCTGGAGAGATGGCTCAGTGGTTAAGATACTTGCCTCCAGTGCCTAAGGCCCCAGGTTCAATTCCCCAGTACCCACATAAGCCAGACCCACAAGGTGGTGGCCCTGGTGTGCTCTCTCTCTCTTTCTCTCTCTCTCTCATCTCTATCTCTCTGCTTGAAAATGAATAAATAAAATATTTTTAAAAAAAGATGATCAGGGGAGTTCCTTAACTGGAATAGGCTGAGGCTATCCTAGAAGTCATCCTTCTCCACAGTTCAATCTGTTACAATTAGATATGTTAGCTGCAAGAAAATACATGAGGGTGTAATCACCAATGAAGGTGAGTTTATTGGGGAAAGGCTAATGGTGCCTTGGAGCCTGATGAGACTGTGTTTTTTGTTGTAGATTCATGTCCTTCCCCTCATCTTTTTGTATCATAGTATTTTTATAAATATTAATTATTGCAATAAATCCCTAAAAATAGGTAAATACTGGCTCAAAAATAATCTATAATCACTCAATTAACTCCAAAAAGCTTAATGTGCCAAATTTTAGTGTATTTTATACAAATAGTAACATATTTATAATGTCTTTCTTTTCCTATAATATGACTATGATTTGTCTATGTGTTTAGCTGCACAAAAGTCATTCCAGTAAATAAAGCTTACATGCAAGTGAAACATCTAAAATCTCTATCAGTTCATAGGAAATTTAAAAATCATGCTACACCCACAAAGTCAAATCCACTGCAGCCACTTAAAAGATACTGAAACTCTATGTCGTCTCAGGCAGCCATCACACATGGCTAATATACAAAGTGGATATCAAAACAGCATAGCATGTCACTATGTGTAAATATATACATAAATCTGGATATATACATTTTCTCAATAAATTTTTAGGCAATCAAGGTTATTGACTCTTCATTTTGTAACATTAGGATCATTGGGAACCCTGCTCAGACAAGAGAGAGCACACCCTAATTCAGCAGTTGGAGATTTTTTTTTAAAGATTAAGACTTTATTTTAAAAGAACATATAATACAGATGGCTTAAAGGGGCTAATGGACCTTCTGGCAAGATACCTTCATTAAGCTAGCAATTAAGTCTATATGACTGGGTATGCAAGCTCATGTGTGCAAGAAAAACTATATATATATATATATATATATATATATATATTTTTTTTTTTTTTGGTTTTTCGAGGTAGGGTCTCACTCTAGCCCAGGCTGACCTGGAATTCACTCTGTAGTCTCAGGGTGGCCTCGAACTCATGGCAATCCTCCTACCTCTGCCTTCCGAGTGCTGGGATTAAAGGCGTGCGCCACCACGCCCGGCTTTATTTTCTTTTTAAAACTTATTTCTTGCTAATAATTAGATACATAGTATAAGCAAGTCTTGTGATGGTACCCCTGTTATTCTCCTCCCTGTCCCCAACCCGATGAGGGCCCTCCTCAGTGGGATTGCTGGATTGGTCCATGGGGTAGGGGGTTATGAATTGTATAAGCCTTAACCAGTTTTTTTTTCCCCTTTGTGTGCTGTTGCTGATGTCTCTGGATATTCTCCCCCACCATGGCTCTTACAATCTCCCCCCCCCCACTTCTGCACAGTTCCCTGAGTCATGGTGGGTGAGTTTTAAGTCTGCTTTACTGTTGAGTTCTTAAGAGTCTCTGGATTTCTGCTTTGGACTATTTTGGGTATTCTGTTTCTGTCTTCATTACCCTTTCATAGGTTGTTTGACTTACTGTGGATATAGTTCTCTTGCTCATCTCACCACTTCCTCAAAGGTTTCCTTTGGGCCCTAGATGGTAAATTAGAAGTGGTTCATTTCCTGCCTGGGTGTCATCCATCATCTCAGCTTCTGTTGATAGAGTTGGGTTGTCCACAGTTCTCACTGCCTTCTGAAAAATACAAACAGAATCTCCAATAGAGAGTGAGATCAGTATAGGTTAGATGAGACAAACATTGTTGATTTGGAGCGATTCTGGTGGGTGTAGCCTCTCTGTAGACCTCTAGCTAGTGGGGGTTTCCCTTTAGAGTCTGGGTTCTTGGTGTTTTTATGAACATTTCATTTGTTTTGTCTAACTGATCTATTTCTTCTCCCTTGTCTTCAGTCCCTAATATTTTGTCCTCCACATTGTTCTTTCTATAGAAGAAGCATTCCATGGACCTTCACCTTATCTTGGTCAGTTTAGCTGCCTCATATCTAAACTACAAACCTTATTTTCTCCAGTGTTCATTGTAACCCTAACAATATGCAGCTCAGACTGACCTTAAACTGTAGCTAAACTCCTACCTCAGCCTTCCAAGTACTGGGATTACAGATTCATCAGCCACCATGGCCAGCATCTTTAAAAAACAAAAACAAAAACAGCCAGGAGTGGTGGTGCACAATTTTAATCCCAGTACTTGGGAGGCAGAGAGAGGTAGGAATGATCGCTGTGAGTTCCAGGCCACCCTGAGACTACCAGGTCAGCCTGGTCTAGAGTGAGGCCCTAAGTAAAAAACACAAAGAAAAACATTTATTGAACATTTGGGCTGGCGAGATGGCTCAGCGGTTAAGGTACTTGTCTCCAATGCCTAAGGCCCCGGGTTCAATTCCCCAAGACCCACAATTAACTCATTTTTAGCTTAAATGTTAAAATCAGAGTAAATTTAATTTTAAAGATCATATTTTATTGAGCATTTTGAAGGGCCTTTACCAACTGAGATACAATATTTTAATGAAATCACATCATCTAGGTTGTTTGTATGGAAGCTGAGTTACTAAACAGGTAAATTGGCAAGTTTCCCTAGCAACAGCCTCTAAAACCTTCTGCTGTGGAAGTTTCCCCAGGAGTGAGAAAGGAGGAGGGGGAAAAGCAGGAAGAATAGGTTAATCTGTGTTTCCTAGCAGGGGACAGAGGCTTGGTTGTTTAAGGAGGGAAAGGTTTTCCAAGAGATGGCCTTTAGATAAATGCGTGCTGACCTAATCTCCTATGGTTACTAGAAATTAGGCCTGGGATTAGGACAGTAGCCAACCCCTCATAGAGGGGTTATGTTCTCAGTACTGAACTCTCTGTGTTTTTACCTGTATACACATATTTATTAATAAAGTTTTGTCCACATATTTGGCACAGTATGAGACTAGCAACTAATAATAAATAGAATAACCATAACTGATTTATGAACTCTTTCTAGATATTTCTGTTTAATATTTTTGGTCTGCAGTTGTCCACAGGTGTTAAAACCACAGAAGAATCAGATAAATGGGAACTACTGTATTTAATAGGTTAAAGAGATTATAGATTTAGCTCACTTCAAAGGCAGTGAATTCCATCAACAAAAAGACATCAATAGATCTAAAAAAAGAAAAGCTGAAATCTTACTTCAAGGAGGGTGTTAACTACAAAGAATTCTTCCTTGTTAAGTTTTTAAAACTTTGTAATATAAAAATACAATCTGAGGGGGGTGTGGTGCCTCAAACCTATAATCTCAGCAGTTAGGTGGCGGAGGTAGGAGGATCACTGTGAATTCAATCCAGTTTGGGCTAGAGTGAGTTCTGGGTTAGCGTGGGCAAAAAACCCTGCCTCAG
>PVHP010017488.1:0-34402 GCA_004024765.1 Zapus hudsonius | reverse complement strand
TGCCAGAGTTTGGCACACCTTCCTGCCGCTGTTTGCAGTGCTGTGGCAGAGGTGATGTCCAGCCCTCTGCTCATGCCATCGTTTTCCCTGCCAGAATGGAGTCTCCCCTCGAGTCCGTAAGCCAAATAAACCCATTCCTCTACAAGCCGCTTTTGTTTGGGTTCTTTCTGCGCAGCAACTAGAAAGCTGACTGCAACACCCACCCAAGGTCAGCACCTGAAGTCTCAGGCGGATGTGGACTCAACCCTGGCCCCATGCCCTCAGGCCACCCATCTGTGCTGCTCCTCGAAGTCTTTGTGGTTCTGTAGGGATTTTCTGTGGGTAAGAAACAGTAGCCTATGCCATGGTTATGCACAGAACTCTTTCATGCAAGTGGAAAGACTAAAAGCCCAGAATTGCTGAGGGGCACTCTGCCCAGCAGGTAGTCACCACCAGGCTTTTATAAACAGAAGCCAGGTGTGAAAGTGTAGAGAAACTAGTAACGTGCAAATGACCCTCTCAACTAAGCCAGGCCACAGGTGCCCTTCCCTTACCTCTAACTTCTCAGAGACATATTCACACTCTGACATGAGCTGAGGTATGATTTCACTCTGTTTTCGGAGATCTTTCAATTCCTAGAGGAGACAGAAATTCAAAAAGGAACACAAAAGCAAATCAGATAAGACTGCTCTCTTGAATCCACTCTTGGGGGAGCATTTGGAGCCTGTCCTGTGAGCATCAGGTGATTCCAAGGGTGAGTGTATTACATCATCATATGAAATCCACACACCATCATTGAAAAAGCATGTGTTTTCATGATTCCTGTGGTGGATAGGAAACTGAGGCCTGGTGAGCTCTGGTAACTTGCCATGTCTCCCCCAAGCATGCACTTAACTGCACTGCCTCCCAGAATATGAACAACCTGGAGCTGTAGCTGCATTAACAACAGGTTTCATCTTCATATCGGCAGGTGATTTGGAGGAGGGTCTGGGGGCTTGGTGGAATGTTCAACTCGCTCTTGATCAAGTGAATGGATGTCAGATACACTGAGGAGGCTGTAGAGTGGCACGATGAGGAGAACCTGCACCATGGTTCAACTCCTCTATTCAGATGCCCAGGGCAGCGGCTAGGACCAGTCACGTGCTCTAAGCCACCTGCTCTGTCCTTGGGTAAAGATCACAGAGGTCCAGAGGACACCAAGGTCCCTGCTGGGAACTCCAGACTCACCGTCTCCTTTTCTCGGAGCTCCGACTCCAGTTCCTCGATTCTCCTCTTCAGCTGCGTGTTCTTCTCCTTCTCCCTGTTCACCTCCCCACACTTTTCTTCTAGCTCCTCAATCTTGAATAAGCATCACAATTAACGCAGGGATAATAGCTTACAGCTCATTAAACAAGAAGTGGTCTCAGCTATTTTATGCTTCCTTTTAAAATAGAACATAGCTTTCCCCACTTACACATTTTTCTGTGAGCAGGCATCATACAGCTCCCATGAGGCTGTTTGCCCCGCTTGTACAAGATGCCTTATTTCTAAGTCATGAAACCTGCTCTGGGCTTCCACTTTTCTCTTATGACCACATGGGAATGGGTCCAGGTTTGTTTGAAGGATTTGCCACAGGTCAGATGTTCCCAGGATTGACGTGCTTCTCCCAAGAATGGTTTTATTATCGTTTTAATCATGCCCTGAATCCAGAGGGCTGAAGAAGGCAGGGCTGCCATGTGGGAGGCAATGACATCTCAACCACCATATTACAAGCTGTTCACCCCCTTCCCATGGATGCGTGCAGAAGGGCCTGGCTGGAGAGCCTCTTCCTCATGACTGAATAAAAGAAACCCAGGACTCTTTATCTCTCTCTCCTTCCTGGTCCTGCCTCTCAAAAGGGATGACTCTATGGAACAACAGCAAAGAGTCCTGATACCCTTCGTGGAGACTAAAATGTATGTGCAGAGTGGATGGCAGAAGCAAGACCAAGGCATAATCTAAAAGCATGATGGGTCCCCATAGCAGGCCGCATCAGCCCCTTGACATGAGGGTCAAGAGTGACATGGGTGGTCACTGTTCAGAACACTCCTCAGCGATAGACTACATCAACCTTCAGGGTCTAAACCCCCAGCCCAACAGCCACTGGAGACCCACCACTTCCATCAATGGCTTGGCCATGAAGCTCCTGATGCACCCCACTTGGGGAGATCCATACTCCAAGGGAGTCAGCTCTGCATGGCCTTACACCCATACCCTTGCACTGCCTTTGGTTGTCATCCTCAGGCCAGAGTGAGAAACTCAGCTCTTTGCTTGAAAAGGAAAAAGGACTATTGATCCCTATAGACAGGCAGATCTGCCAGCCTCGAACAGGAACCTGCCAAGTCAGCAACTGGCCTGGTGTCCTGACTGTCAGCCATTTCAGAAGATGAAAAAAAAGAAAGGAAAAAAAGACACAAGGCAGTTCTATGAGCCACTGATACAAAGGAAGGTGGTGGCTGGTCTCCAGCAGCTCCATCAGGGCAGGCCAGGGCAGGTGACATGCATGGGTCAAGGGACAAAGAACACTAACCTAAGTGTGACACATTCTCCATAATCCTGCAGCCAGCGGAAGTCTTGGAAGCTCAGTGGGTTCAAGCTTAGGTTAACGGCTCACTGGCACAATACGGTCAACACCGAAACCTGAGAACCTCAAGAGGGGTCTCTATGTACCCCCAAACCACCTTATAAACTTGGGGAAACCTTCAGAGTAAGAATGACTAACTACAGGGAAGGTGAAGGGTAACTTTTGAGAAAAATTTAAGCGCTAAGACATCAAAGTGGGAAAACAGAGGTTGTCCAGCAGTGGCCAGCACCTACCTTCCTCTGATTTTAAGCAGCAGATTCATCTTCTTACTTGCAATTTACATTTTTAGAAATGATGACTGCATAGAAGCAGGGCTTTTGAGCAAATCAGAACCCCACAGTTTCCTGGATAATTTTCTCACAGCCTCCAGATCCCTAGCCTCCACTGAGCCTCAGGAATGCCAAGGGAAGCACTCCTACAGCAAAGGGCCACCCAGGAGGGGAGTGGAGGGAGCCCTGGGGAAAGAACAGAGCTGAAGTCTCCAGTCCATCTATCTTCTTAGCAACAGGAATTACAAATCAGTAATTTACATGATCAAATTCCCATTACCAAAGGCAGGGAGTGGAGGGCTGTTCTGCCCATGGGGGTGAGGGCAGTGAGAGGGTGGCCAAGGAGGAGACAGGAGGACCTTCGGTGGCCCCTCCCTCCTGCTGCAGAGGCTGTTCTCTGAAGCCTACCTTGTTGCGGAGTCTGTCGTTCTCGTCTCGGCAAATGGAGAACTGCCTTTTCCACTGCTCCACACTGGCTGCCGACTCCTGCAGCGCCGTGGTCAGCCGGGCGTTGCTCTCCCGCAGGGTCTGCAGCTCAATCTCCCACTTCTTCACATTGGCAGCACTGTGGGGCAGGGGACCGGCAATGGCAGAGATGGAGGGGCAGTTCATCTGCTGGGGAACATGCACTCTGCCATTCCCAAGCGAAGCCTATACTCTCATCCACCAGTCAGCTCACCTGGTTGGTGGGCCTGGCTGTACCAACAAACTACCATGAGGGACAGGTATTTCTCTGTAGTGTGAAATGTCATTTTGCCCATATATATATATATATATATATATATATATATATATATATATATATATATGAATGAATTGCCTTAGAAGGGAACAGAATCCCTTTTCCTCCTCTTCTTTTTTGGCAGTATTGGGGATTGAACCCGGGCCTTGGGCATACTAATCAAACACTCTACCACTCAGTTACAACAAGTTCTTAACAAATGAGAGATAAATCTAAGAAAGCAGGCTGTGGGGTGCGATGAAGACCCATCTCCCTCCCTGCCTGTTGATCCCCTGCCATGGGACTCTCGCAGGCCCACTCATTTCTGGAATGTCTCATGGACAGAGGCTCTGAATTACTCAGGTGACCATGGGGCCCTTTGAGAGTCTTGTGAGAATACCTCTCTGGCCCAAGGATCTCAGGTATAAAAATAAAGTCCATGCTACTAAACAGCTGTTTCCTCTGGGTTGTAATGTTCTCTAGTGGAAGGAGAAGGGAGGTTGGCAAAACTTAGTTACAAGACTCACAAATATCATAAAACTACCAAGACTCTCAAGTCCTTTCTGGGTTTATATAAGTGTGTCATGGTTTGATCCAGGTGTCCCCCACAAACAAATGTGTTCTGAATGATCAACCCCCAGCTGATGGCAGTTTGAGTATGGGAACCTTGCTGGAGCTGTGTTGTTGGGGGTGGGCTTATGAGTGTTATGAACCAGCTTCCCCTTGTCAGTATTTGGCACATCTTCTTGCCACTGTTAGCTGTGGTGGAGGTGATGTCCATCCCTCTGCTCATGCCATTGTTTCCCTACCATGATGGCGTCTCCCCTTGAGTCCATAAGCCAAATAAACCCATTCCTCCCATCAGCTGTTTTTGGTTGGGTTCGTTCTGTACAGCAACAAAGACAGTTGACTACAACAGATTCGGTACCAGGATGTGGGGTCTGTTGCTACTAGAACCCTGATTCTGTGGCTTTGGGCCATTTGGAACTGATACACAAGAGGAATGTGGATGGATTTGGAACCTTGGCCTAAGAGACACCTTGCAGTTCTGTAAGTACAGCTTGATGTACCATTCTGGTCAGAGTTGAAAGACCAGAATGCAGTTAAGAACTATGGACTGTGAGATTTCGCGTATAAGGGTGAGAAAGACCTTTGCCAGGTCTGTTCCAGAAGCAGTTTGTGTGAGAAGCTTGCTGCATTCTGCCTGCCTGTGTCCTGAGAACTGGTGCAGGGTTGCTTTGCATGGAAATGGACTGGTGTGAGCAGATGGAGATGGCACAGAAAGAAAAAAAAAATCTTTGGGCTGAAACTGCTACCTGTTCACTTGCAATTGTTTGAGAGATGATAACCATTAAGATTTTGAGCCAGGTGATCTGCATTGGGACAGCAGGAAGAATGTGGACTCTTTTGAAGTAGGGGACCTGAATGTTAAAGTTTTTCTGCTCTTCAAAGTTGTCTTTGTTGCCCCCTGGATTGACAAATTGGTAGCGCACCTGGTACTATGGAGTATAATAAATGCAGGAAGAGAGGGTCATTGGATTTGCAACTCAATTTTGTTTTTGCAAAATGGCCATTGGCAATGTGAAGCAGGTGTGCTGGATTGCCTGTACAGAGGCCCAATGGAACGAGGATGAACCGTGGGTTGCTGTGGAGATCCAGTGAAATGCCAGGACTATGGATGGCTGCCAAGGCAAGCTTCCAGCACCAGATGAGGTTTTCCTAGACTAAGTAGCTGAGCTGGAGGGGCGGAATCAAATCTCCAAGAGACTTGTTAATGGTTAGAATTATTGAACTTGGGGTTAGAGTTTGATGTTGCCCTGCTTGCTTTAAATCTTGTATTGGTTCAATCTGTTTTTGCCATGCCTCATGTTATCTTTTGCAGTGTGAATGTTCTGTGCCATTATGGGTTTCTTTTTGGTATTATGGCTCAGTTGAAAGAAAACCTGTGAGGACTTATGGAGTTGAAATGAACATATTATACTTTACATCATGTATGATTATTAGTTTGTGAGGGCCAGGGGAAGTCTGTCATGGTTTGATCCAGGTGTCCCCCACAAACAAATGTGTTCTGAATGATCAATCCCCAGCTGATGGCAGTTTGGGTATTGGAACCTCGCTGGAGCTGTATTGTTGGGGGCGGGTTTATGGGTGTTATAAACTAGCTTCTCTTTGGCATACCTTCCTGCCACTATTTGCTGTGGCAGAGGTGATGTCCACTTCTCTGCTCATGCCATTGTTTTCCCTGCCAGGATGGAGTCTCCCCTGGAGTCCATAAGCCAAATAAATCCTTCCTCCTATCAGCTGTTTTTGGTTGGGTTCTTTCTGTGCAGTACCAGAGAAAGTCAACTACAACAAAGTGGGACACAGCTGCTGGGGGAGAGGCGATTTCTGTGGAGCTGCTTGAAAGGTGTACAGGGAACTCCAGGGATGCAGTTTTGGTGAGTCATCACTGATCCTGTGATGGGCTTTTGAGCGATGTAGCAACCTGAGTCACACATGCTCTTGTAAGTAACCCCTCACCCACACTGCTGTCACCCACAAAAGTAATTGGTTTATCAAGCCAGACTTGGATGAAATCATTTCTTTGCCCTTTCCATTTGGGATGAATAGAGATATGATTCCCCAGGAAAAATCAGGCAACACATATACATAGAAGCAGAAAAACAAAACAAAAAACAACCCTGGCTACTTAATGATAATGGCTTCACTATAAATTGTGCCTCCTCAGAACCCTAGAAGGAATCCAGATCTGAGAGCCCAGGGCTTCAGGACAGAAGAGACAGTGATTAGGAGTCATTTCCCTATGTGTGGAACTTGGGTCCTGACCTGGCTGTGTAGGAGGGCATCCTAACTGAAACATGTTCCTTTAGGAGTATGAAGGGTATGGGACACTCTTCTCTCATCACTGTTTACCCCCCCTTTTTGCATGTGGATGAGCGTGGAGTCCAGAGGCTGACAGTGGGCTTCTTCCTCAGTCTGTATTTGCTGAGACAAGTTCTCCTAGTGAACCTAGAACTCACTGACTGGGCCAGACTAGCTAGTGAGCAAGCCCTCCCAGCACTGGGATGACTGGTACAAGCTGGCACGTCCAGCTTTTATGTGGGTGCTAGTGATAAAACCTCAGGTCTTCACTGAAAGCCAAGCACTTTATCCACTGAGCCATCTCCCCAGACCCAAAATGCTCTCTTTTGATGCCTTTCATTTCCCTTGTCCTGGGATCCACATATCTGTGGTACTGAATGTGACCTAAGGCAATAGCAGAGTTCTCAGGACAAGCCCATAGAAAGGTTCTGTCTGGCTGAGTCCTTTTCCTAAAGACCTTTAAAAAAATGAAAATAAATAAATAAATGTAATTGCAACAATATCTGAATAGTTATCTTTCTGCCCACAACCTCAAGAATTTAC
Organism: Zapus hudsonius; assembly: GCA_004024765.1. NCBI lineage: Eukaryota > Metazoa > Chordata > Mammalia > Rodentia > Dipodidae > Zapus > Zapus hudsonius. The sequence continues at coordinate 27,426 of PVHP010017488.1, read as the reverse complement.
TAGTATAATTGGAAAACACATGATTTCAGTTTCAAACTCCATATACTGAAAAAATACTAAAATGTTATTATCTGATAAATTTTAGAGGTGATGACTGAAATTTAAGCTGATCTAGGGAAATGGCTTCATGCCTATTTCTGTAACTCACTTTGTCATTGAACTTGAATTTGAAAACATATATTTTAGGGCTGAAACATTTTAATCCAGGCAGCCCAATCTGACTTAACCAAAAATAGTCCTCACAATTGCCTGGGAAAGTAAGAAAAGAGACCGGTCAGTTTTGTCTTTGAAGTACCTGACAAAGACCCAGGGTCTAGAGGCAGGAGGTAGATCTAAAAGTCTCATGTGATTTCTGGAATTTTTAGCTCAGGTCACAAGAATCAAGAAACACCAGCCAGGCAGCTGAGTTAGGCCAATGGGTGTCAGCTGTTTTGGGGGTTCCAGGCGGGGATGTGGCTATTTGAAGAAACTGCACCTGCAACCTTGGGTGAAAGGGAGGCATAGGTAGAGTGGGGATGATTGCTTTTAGCCATGTGACCTTGGGCAGGGAGTCACTTTACCATTGTGGTCTCAGTTTCCTCCTCTATTTAACCAGGGGAATTCAGAAGGTATGAGTCTAAAATAGCACAACTTAAGGGTGGCTTCTTAGCCACAAAGTGCAGGCTGGCAAAGCCCCTGGCAGAGCAATTCTGAAGGCGCCAGCCCTGAAAACCAAGAAATCCAAGTATAGCTCTTACCATCATTAAACATTTCAATCTGGACTGGAGAAATGGCTCAGCAGTTAAGGTGCTTGCCTGCAAAACCTAACAACCAGAGTTTGATTCTCCAGTGCCCACATAAAGCCAGATGCACAAAGTGGCACATGCATCTGGATTTTGTTTGCAGTAGCTAGAGGTCCTGATATGCCCATTCTCACTCTCTCTGTCTCTCTCAGCTTGCAAATAAATAATAATTAAAATTTTTAATCTTTATCTCAGCATGAGGATCATGTTAATGTATAATTCTATTGAGGGTAAACTGATACCTTACAAACTATGCCCATTTTTTACCACTTCCCAATAGAATGGCATCTATGTTTGAAGCGAAGGATTCTGATCTGATAATTATATATCATATACATGTATTTGAGGTCACATATGCAGAAATATGCACAACTATGTGCTAACTATGAGTTTAGAAAATCTATTTTATTTATTTATTTGCAAGCAGAGAGGGGGCAAGAGAGAGAGAGAGAAAGGAAAGAGAGAAAATGAGAGAATTGGGTATTCCAGGCCTCTAGCCACTGCAAACAAACTCCAGATGCATGCAGCACTTTGTGCATCTGGCTTTATGTGGGTACTGGGGTACCCTCTATAGGCAAGCTCTTTAACCGCTGAGCCATCATCCAGCCGTAAATGAGGTTTTTTAAGGTGAAAAAAAGAATATAGCTGTTTGTTAAATGATTCATTTGTGATCCTTAAAAATCAAAAGTTTGGTTCATGTAGCCAGATGTGGTCATGCACTTCTATAATCCCAGCACTTGTGAGATGAAGGAGGGTCAAAAGCTCAAGGTCATCTTCAGCTACAGAGAGAATTTGAGGCTAGCCTGGGCTACATGAGAACCTGGCTCAGAGCAACAAAAGTATGCTTCATGTATATCCTGTACATTTCTTGTCAAGTTTATTCCTATGTATTTTATGGTTCCAGTTCATATTTTAAAGGAAATATCTTCTTTAAATATTATTACTCTATCTTTTGTATTATGGATATTATTGATTTTTGTGTGGTTTCATATTTTTTAAAGTTTCTTAGCTTTTATATGCTTTTCTTGAATGTTTACAACTCAATCTTGTCATATATTAATAAATGATGAATATTTCTCCTCAAAAACAAAACAAGAGCTGAGAAGATAGCTCAATGGTTAAAGGTACTTGCCAGCAAGACCTCCTAGCCCAGGTTCCAGTCCCCAGGACCCAAGTAGAAGCCGGACCCACCAAGTGGCACATGTATCTGGAGTTCACTTGCAGTGGCAAGAGGCCCTGGCATACTCACATGCATTTTCTCTCTATCAAATAATAAATAAATGACTTTTTTTAAAAGTCCAATCACAGGAGCATAGCATATGCTATCACACACTCACACAATTGCACCCCTATACACACTCTCTCACACAGATACACTCACAGAGAAAGGTGGTGAAGTCAGTCTGTCTTCTCTTTCCCTTCTCCGAAATCCTGCACAGCAGGGAAAGTTCTGGAAATGTGGGTTTTAAATAGGCCTCACCTCTGTGTCAATGCAGTCTTCAGCTTGTCGTTCTCGGACTTGAGGTGTGTGTCGGCTGGACCTGCGTGTGAGGCCTTTTCATCATCAGTCCCATTGACGCTGGATGCCTGAGTAGAAGATGGGGTTTCACACCCAGATTCCTGGCCAAAGTGAATTATCTTCACGCGTTACTGCTTGTCCTCACATTGGCAGCAAATTAGACATACTGAGAAACTGCGTTTATGAGTGTGGACAAACCAATTTAACTAGAACACAGCAGCGAACACTAATGGTAAAAAGGCTATTAAAGACTATCAATGACAGGCGGAGAGGTCTTGACTGCTCCACACGGAGACCCTAATGTCTGTGCGCTTCACTGACAAGAGAACACTTACAGCCGCTGCTCAGAGCTTTCTAGTTCAACTTTGACAGTCCTGTTCTCCATGTTCAATTCCTACCGAGCTTGACTATCTGGTCCCCTAAATACCTCAGTGATCAGTTATAATCCACAGAAAGGTAGTTACATAAGCAACAAAGAAGAGTCAAAACAGAATGAGAAGAGAGAAAAAGTACCAGAAGCCGAGACAACTTACAAATCCTGGGGCTGTGGAGAATTAGATCAACTTACTCATTAAAAACAAAAGAGCCAAGATGAGTGTTTGCGGCTCCATTACTACTTAGCATTCTTATGAATATCCTGCAGTGCTTTTTGTAAGAAGCCAAACCACGAGGGGAAATCTCACCTAGTCTTGGATCAGATGGTAGAAAGATCTTATTTAGCCTCCAATAAGCATAAAGGCAAATAAAAAGAGGCATAAAGGGAATGATATATGAATTTGACTAACTTACATTTCTGCATTGCAAAACAGAAGTCATAAACAAAATAAAAATGCAAACAAAAACCTAGGGATGTGCAGAAGATATTAAAAATGAAATATTAATACCTTTTCCATGTTAAAAAAACTCTTAAGAGTCTGCATATTGTAGAGTTACCTAATGTAATATTTATGGATGAATTAAGATATCCAGTATTTGCTTTAAAATGTGGGAAAGGGGGCAAAAGTAGGGGGTATACATAAAACAAGTGGTCATAAATTTCTCATTGCTAAAGCTTACCAATGGGTATTTTGAGGTTTATTATACAGTTCTGTCTAGTTCTGTATACATTTAAATGTTTCCATGTTAAAAGATATGTAAAGCCCTTATAAATCAACTCATGGACACCCAAACTTTTGAAAATAGGAAAAAGATAGACTACTGGCAATTACAAAGGAAGAAATGTATATCATCAATAAGCATATTTGATGTCACTAGAAAAACAAAATGAAAAAAGCCAATGAGAGACATTTTTCACCTGTCAAATCAATAAAGCTTTCTTGGTGCAGTGTGGGAAGAAAGAGCCTTACTCACTGCTGGTGGGAGTTGGAACTGTACACTGTGGTAAGCTAAGAGCACAGTATACCTCAAAGCTTTGAAAATGCCCACACCTTCAACCCATGCTTCTATTTCTAGAATTTATCCTGCACAAACCAAAGGTACAAAGATGGGCAGGAATATTCACCACAATGTTATTTACATTAGTTATAGAAAAATAGAAAAAAAAGCAGATGTCCCAGAGTATAAGAGGTTAAGAAGGTTAAGAGGAGTAATAGAAAAAGAATCCCGGAATGCTATATTAAAAAGAAACATTTCAAAATACCACCAAAGCATCTGTAAGCGGTGACAGAGCGTGGGGCTGGAGTTTGAACACAGGGCCTCATGCATGTACACTATCACTGAGCTACATCCCAGCCTGAAAGAATGTAATTTCTATAATAAACCTGTCCTGCTTTTACAATAACAAAAGCCTATATCAAGTAGTTTTTGGCCGGGCGTGGTGGCACATACCTTTAATCCCTGCACTTGGGAGGCAGAGGTAGGAGAACTGATATGAGTTGGAGGCCAGCCACTGATTACAGAGTGAGTTCCAGGTTACTTTGGGCTACAGTGAGACCCTACCTCGAAAATTAAAAAAAAAAAAAGAAAAAGAAAAAGAAAAAGAAAAAAGTTGTGTTTTTTTTTCTGTAATTCAGCTGTTTAAATCTTCAATTACTTGGAAAACTTAACCAAAGTGTTCATTTCCTAAAAGTTCAGGAAATTAAACAGCTGATGGCTAAGATGAAAATGTATAGTCTCTAGGGAAATCTCAGGAAGAGTAAATAAATGCTAAAGCATAGAGACAAAAACCCATTTCTATATAATTAATCTATACACAGAATAATATATTATTGGGCATATTTAATTTTTAACGTTTAAAATATTTGGGGGGCTCTTAAAACAAAACCCCATAAAGAGAAATACAGATATTTTAAGATGTCAATATAAAATGTGGTAGTCAAAGAAAATGTATAGAACCCTTCAGACCAGGGGCTATTTCTATAAGTCAAAAATGTCCGTACTTTCAACCCACACTTCCATTTTTAATAATTTATCCTGTGAGACTACTCAGCAGTTAGTATACTAAATTATAAACATCACCTTAGATTAGTTAGAAAGGCGCAGAAGATTTCTGGTTCATCTGAAACCTGACAGGCATTCATTTCTATAAATTCACCTGGGATATCTATTCTATGGTGAGCTCAGGACAAGGTGTAGAAATGTAACTCAAGACAGACCTGGGTTCTCCTTGATAACACCTCCCTCCCAGGCGTCCGGCGGGCACTCTCCCCTGCTCTGAGCACCGAGTGCTGAGTCTGCTCTGGGCCTGGGATCAGTGATGCCCAAGTTTCTCCTTTCCTGCTGGCTCCCTTCTCAAGGCTCTAGCATCAACCTGCTTGTCCTCACTGCTTCCTGGGTCATCCCAGGCTTTGGCTTTATGTCTGTGAGGCTCATGGTCAAGTTCACAGTGTGGAGTATGACTGCTTCAGATGCCCAGTCTTCCTGGTTCTCTTCCTTGAAGTCTTTTCGTATGCCCATTTCTTTCTCATTTGCCTCTCGGCTGCCCCAGCTGCTTGCCTTCAACAGTATCCCGGTGTGCTCATTCTCTCTCTCTCTCTCTCTGATTGCTAATGAATAATTTCTTCTGCCCACAGTTACCCTGTAAGTGCCTCACCACCTCATGTCAACTTCAGATCAATAGTCATATATAACACCTCCAATGTCTGATAACTACTGATTAATCAAATGGCCAGTAAATAGTGAAGAACTCCAGGTCTTTCCCAGTAACTCCAAGAATATTTCCACACTTCCTACTTAAGTGTGCAAGCAGATACTCCTGGTTATCTGGCTAGAACATTATGCTTGTTCCTGTTCTCATCAGCTCCGGGAATCCCTCTTTCCCTGTTCCTACATATAAAATGGGCAAGCCTTCGCTAATCAATGTGGACATCGGGTATGATAGTATTTTTTTTTAATCTCAGGTTCACATAAGTCCGTTATAGCCAAATAGCACACTTCTAAGCAGATAGAATAAATTCCTGGCAAAATTTACCAGCTCCCATGCAACTTTCGTTAAAACAGGAGAGAAACTCAGGGCTTTCTGACACTGTTTTCTCTCTATTAGGTACGAGGCCCCTGCATCCTGTATACAGACCTTCTAACATATAAGGAAATATGCAGCTAGTCGCCAATCTCTAAGACAATGCCTGCCCTTAAAGTTGCTGGGGTTCAGGTTTATAAAGCTCAGCCCTGCTGAAGTCTGGTATGCCCTTCTTTCCTTCCCTTCCTTCCTTGCTTTCTTCCTTGCTTCCTTCCTTCCTTCCTTCCTTCCTTCCTTCCCTCCCTCCCTCTCTCCTTCCTTCCTTCCTCTCTCTTCTTTCTTCACTCTTTCTTTTAGTGTTTGTATGGACACAGGCATTCACATGCCACAATATACATATGAAGGTCAGAAGACAACTTTCAGGTGTTGGTCCTCGACTTCCACCTTGGTTGAGGCAAGGTCTTGGTCTTTCTCTCCCCTCTCTCCTGTTTCCATTGCTCAGTAATGCTCACAATGCACCAGGCTAGCTAGTATATAAGATTCTGGGAGTGCTGTAGAGATCGCTTAGTGGTTGAGGTGCTTGCCTGCAAAGCCCAACAACCTGGGTTCAATTCTCCAGTGCCCAGGTACAGAGTGGCGCATGTATCTGGAGTTTATTTGTAGTGGCTGGAAGTCCTGGTGTGCCCATTCTCTCTCTCATCTCTCTCTCTCTCTCTCTCTCTCTCTCTCTCTCTCTCTCTCTCTCTCTCTGTCCTCTCCTCTCCTCTCTCTGCTTGCAAATGAATAAATAAATATTTTTAAAAAAGATTCTGGGACATTCTCTTTGCTTCCATCTGCCATCAGCATGCTGGGATTACACAGCCCACCATGGCTTTCAGCTCTTATGTGGGATCTGTGGATCTGAACTAGAATCCTCAGGCTTGAGCAGGCATCTTCCCAGCCCTGTTGTGCTTTTTCTGGTAATATAGATATCATAGCATTAAGCAAGTCCACTTCCATTCTTTGCGGGGGGGGGGGGCAATGCTGGGGATTGAACCCAGGGCCTTGAGCACAATAGGCAAGTGAGCTTCATCTTTAGCTCTTACCACTGACCTTTAAACATAATGACTACAGAAGTTCTTCAGGGACTAGGGACAGGTAGCTCTAATCTCATCAGTTATTTTCTGTCAAAATTGCAATACCACATCTTGAGAAATTCCAGAGACTCATAAAAACTTGTCACATCCATCTCACTATGAGCAGGCTAATCATTGAAAATGACTTCAAAGAGTCCTACTGCTAAAATTCCCTACTCCTTGTTACCAGTGACAAGGAATGAAGAGCCCAGTCACCGATCTCACTTGGAGTCATTTTGTGGACAAATCACTTACCTGGGAATGATTACTTGAGGTCTCGATTTTCTCCTGAGACTTGTCTCTAGCTAGCTTGGCAGCTTCTTTTACCTCCTGGAATTTCTCTGCAAACTGAACATGAAGCATAGTTATTAGGATTCAGATTAATCTGATTCATGACTGATACTCAGAACTCATCATTATTATTACTTTGTATCCATTTTAAGCCAATAAATTCTGTATAAATCCAGAATAGTTTTATCTAAGATTAAAAAGAAATGAAGGTAAGAAATTTTTTTTCAGTAATCACTATTGTCCAAGGTCAGCCCTGAACTAGTTTCAAAGCTACTGATTCTAGTTTGATGAGTATTTAAGAAAGAACAAATTAAATCCTTGAGTTAACAGTAACAGACAAAAGCCACCCAAGAAATACATCTCTCTCACAGAACGATGCTATGGAAAAAATTCACAAACTCTATTGAAAACAAAATCCAAGAACTCTTATAAATGAATATCATGAAAAACAAAAAAAGGCTAGGTACAGTGGTGCATACCTCCAATTCCAGCACTTTGGAGGCTAAGTAGAGAAACGGAAGTTCAAGACCAGCCTGTGCTACATGAAAAGTTCCAGGACAATCTAGTTGTTCATTAGTCTCTACCAAAAACACAAAAACAAGACGGACACCTAAAAAGTTTGGGGGTCTTAAAAGCTTCCGTGACAAAACAAAATTAAATAGCCTATGACTGGATGCTTAATCATCAAGTAATTTGCTTTTTAAGTACTGCACCAAAAGCTGTGAAGAGTCCCGGCTCATCTTCATTGTTCACTTGACTAGATTTAGCATATCTGGGAGGGCTTTTCCAGGGAGGCTTAACTCAGGAGGGAAGACCCATCCTGAATGTGGGCTGCACTAGCTCATGGGCTGGGGGTCTGGGTCTGGGTAAAATGGGAAAAAGAAGAGAGCCAGCTGCGCTTCAGCATTCCCTCTACGTCCCAACTATAGATGCAATGTGACCAGCTGCCTCATGCTCCTGTCACCAAGCCTTCCACACGGGGATGGGCTGAACCCCCAAACCATGAGCCAGAATAAGCCCTTCCTTCTTTGAATTGCTTTTGTCGTCATAGCAACCAGAAAAGTAACTCATACTATGAAAATGTAGGTGATATGTACAGGGCGTTCACTGTTCTATATTTCCTTTCAATATTGTTTTAATATTTCCATAATTTAAAGAATCCAAAAATCCCAGGGCAACCGTATCAGTTGGTGGCTTGTGGTCACTAACTGCCAAGGGAACTGAGTTCATCAAGCAGACATGTTGTTGGAATAGAGGACGCCTGTCCCAGGCAGTGCTGGCATTGCTTAGGGAGGGCAGGCTGACAGGGACTGCTGAGAAGCCAGGAGAGCCTGCAGGCTCCTGAGAGTGTTGGAAGTTTGGCTGAGGGGGGTTTATGGGTGAGCACAGTCTCTGCTCTGAGCATCTTCACAGGAGACAATGACAGCCTGCTTTGGGAAACCTTGACAGACAGCAGAAATATTTTAAATAAATACTCATAGAGTGGCTCAATGCTCACAATCCCAACATTTGCAAGGCTGAGACAGGAGGATTGCTGAGTTTGAGACCAGCCTGTACTACATAAAGAGTTCCAAGCTAGCCTGAGCTATAGTGTGAGATCCTATCTCAAAAAAATCCTAAACAGGGCTGGAGAGATGGCTCAGCGGTTAAGGCACTTGCCTCTAGTGCCTAAGGCCCCGGGTTCAATTCCCCAGTACCCACATATGCCAGACCCACAAGGTGGTGGTCCTGGTGCGTTCTCTCTCTCTCTCTCTCTCTCTCTCTCTCTCTCTCTCTCTCTCTCTCTCTCTCTCTGTATCTCTCTGCTTGAAAATGAATAAATAAAATATTTTTAAAATCCTAAACAAACAAACACCTATGTAGGTGTGATTACCAGATGCACAATGGGACAGAAAAAAAAAAAGAAAACTAGTCCTAACCACCTTACAGTAAAAGGAGAACCATAGACTGATGGGAAACGTTATTCAACATATAATTGAGAAGATTGTGGTTAATTGGGGAAAAGGAACTTGAATCCTTCCCACAAAGTAGTGGCTTGATAAACTCCTGATAAGTTAAAGAGGTAGATATGAAAAAGAAGGCCAACCTTAAAAAAGAAAGCCTGGGTGCAAACAGAATTGAACATTGATCAAACTACCATTTGAGGGGTGGGAGGATAATTATCCAAACTTGGAAGAAATGAAAGAAAATCACAAAAGTGACAGGTTTGACGCCATAACAATTTAAAGCTCTTGAATATAAAAGGAAAAATCCCTCTAATTCACCAGGGCAACAACAGCCTGGGGGAAATCTCGATAGCAAGGCTCCAACAACAGACCAAGGACCTTCATTTCTTCCAGAAAGACAAGCTGAAAAGGAAACTACAAAAATGCCAATACACGAACAGCAAAAAATTATGAGTAAAAAATACAATAACCAAACAACCTATAAGAAAGATTGTTCTGCCTTGCTGGAAATGCAAATCAAAATAATGAGATGCCACTGTTTGTCTGCTAAATTAGCACATTAAATATAATCATAAACACTGGTGCTGGCAAGATCTTTCTGGTAGCATATTTTGGTAGAGCCCCACTGAGAAGCAATTTGGAGCTACGTATATTGTGAGTGACAAAAACATTCACTGACTTGGTGATATTGTTTCTGGGAAAGTATGCTGTGAAAATAATTGAGACCATGAAAAAAAGGCCTTCAATATCATGGCCATAATCCCAGCATTAGCTACAGGCTGGAAGCGATCCAAAGCCCGGTAAGAGGATGGAGAACGCCTTCCCCTCACAGCCTTCATTCTGAGAGTCACCAAACGATTACCCTTTCTTTTTTTACTCCCTCCTGGTCTAAAGTTTTATTATTTCTCCCTTATTATATTAAAAAGAGCACATGTGCTTGGAAATTCATAAAGTGTAGTTTAGAAAAAGATGCTTTTAAAGTTTTATGGTTCCATCACCTAGAGATGAGCACCAACTACGTCCACTTGTAGTACTTTTCTGTCTGTCTGTTTAGATGCGTTCAGTGCACATAATTTTTCTAAAAAATGCATGGCACTGTTCATCTTGTTTTATACCCTCTTTTTTTAAAATTGGTATCTTTATTGTCCAAAATTAGATACATTACATTAGCAATAATTATGTTGGTATCCCCATTTCCCTCCTCCCTGTCCCCAATCCACTGGGTATCCTCCTAGGTGGGCACACTGGATTGTTCCATGGGGTAGGGGGTCATGGATAGCACAGGAGGCAGCCAGATTCACCCCCCCCTTTGTGTGTTGTCACTGAGGGAGGGCGATATCTCTGGATATTCTCCCCCACCATGGCTCTCACAATCTTTCCTCCCCTTCTTCTGTTTAGCTCCCTGAGTCATGGTGGGTGAGTTTTAAGACTGCTTTATTGTTGAGATTTTTTTAAATTATTTATTTATCTTTTCAAGGTAAGGTCTCACTCTGACCCAGGCTGACCTGGAGCTCATTCTTTTATTTTTAAACATTTTATTTATTTATTTGAGGGGGGGGCAGACAGAGAAACAGAGAGAATAGGAGCGCTAGGGCTTCCAGCCACTGCAAATGAATTCCAGATGCATGCACCCTCTTGTGCATCTGGCTTTATATGGGCACTGGGGAATCGAACTTGTGTCCTTCGGCATTGCATGCAAACGCCTTAATCGCTAAGCCATCTCTTCAGCCCTATTGTTGAGATCTTAAAGGCTCTGTACTTCTGCTTTAGGTTGTGTTGGAACTCTTTGGTGTCTGTCTCGATGACTTATCCTGGGTAGACTGATTAGCTGTGGTGATAGGTCTCTTGCTTATCCCATACTCTCTCAAAGGTTTCATTTGGGGCCTACACGTTAAGCCTGGGGTGGTTCATCTCTTGCCAGGATATCAGCTCTCTGCCTGTATTATACCCTCTTTTGAAATTAATAATATGACTGACATTAATACTTCAAAGCAATTATATGCTCTTCTATATTATCTTAATTGCTACACAATATTACCCTGAAGGATATGCTGGGCTAGTTAACAAATGTCCTTACATAGGATTTTTAGTTCATCCTCATTCTCTCTGCAGCTACTGCAAGAAAAATTCTTGTAGCTGCATCTTTGCACTCAGTCACAATTATTGCCTTACAATACATTCCTATAAGGGAAACTCATAGATCAAAGGATACTCAAACTATAACAGTCTCTGAAATATGCCAAATTCTCATGTTTGAATTTATTGAGGTCATTTTCTACATTTGGAAAGTCGTATAATTTTAATTAAAACTATAGTGGTTTGATTCATGTGTCCCCCACAAATCAATGTGTTCTGAACCTCAATCCCCAGCTGATGGCAGTTTTGGAATTAGAACTTTGTTGGAGGTGTGTTGTTGGGGGTGGGTTTTGGGGGGGTGTTATAGGCAGCTTCCCCTTGCCAGTGTTTGGCACATTCTCCTGTTGCTGTTGTCCACCTGATATTGGTCAGGAGGTGATGTCCACCCTCTGCTCATGTCACCATGGAGCTTCTCCTCAAGTCCATAAACTAAAATACACCCATTCCTCCACAAGCAGCTTTGGTTGTTTTTTTTTTTTTTTTGTTGCAGCAACAAGTAGTTAGACTACAGCAAACCCATCATTATTAACATTATGGAAAATGAAGGGTTACTGTGTGATTTTATGTGTGGACCCTTCCTTCCTTAGCCTTGGTCAATGAAGAAATGCAGTAATCTCTATATTTTCCCCGCTTTCCTCTTAGCTTAACAGGATTTGTCTGGAATAAGAAAGGGGAATGAGAGAAATGGTCCAGGATGATCACGACAACTGATTTTCCTTTATTTCTCTTTGGAGGGGTGGCTCAGGACCCTAGGGCAACAGTGAAACTTAAGAAGCCTGACACCAAAGTTTCCAAGGTAAGTGTTGGAAACATCATTCTGCTTCTTCCCTCTTGCTATGAATCCAGCTGTGATTAATACAGCTTGAGAAGCCATCTCATCTCCACGAGGGAAAAGCCAAATGAACACCACGCAGAACTCTCAGACCCAACATTATGGAGCCAGTAGTGCAATAGCCTGCCTTAGGACTTCTCTTGTACCCTGTATGTCTGAGTACTGTGACTACATCTCTACTTACAGCCAAGAGCTTTCTAACTAAAACAGATCTGACCAAAACAAAGAACGATGAGGGGTCAGGGAAACGGCTCAGTAACGCCAACACCCTTGCATACTGTACTGAATGCATGCACGGTAACCCCAGTGTGGAGGCAGGGGGATCACTGGGGCTTCCTGGACAGCCAGTCTGACCCCAAACCCCAGATTCAGGTTCAGTAAGAGACTCTGTCTCAAGGAAATAAAGCGAGACAGTGATAAAGGAGGGCACCCAGCAATATCTGTGGCCTCTGTACACTTGCACAAGGGGCACACGCATCTGTACACACACATGTATCCATATACCACACAAACACACACACCCAATTTAAATGAAAAGAGTGATAACTGCATTTTTAAAAATATTTTATTCATTTTCCAGCAGAGAGAGAAAGAAAGAGAGAGAGAGCATGCCACCTTATGGGTCTGGCTTATGTGGGTCCTGGGGAATTGAACCTGGGGCCTTAGGCACTGGAGGCAAGTGCCTTAACCGCTGAGCCATCTCTCCAGCCCTAACTGCATTTTTAAAACAAAATTGTTCTTAGGTCAGGAGACATTACGGCAGGAGACTAGATCATGTTCTTATAACTGCGTTGGTTAGTAAAGTGAACAGAGGGAAGGAAGTGCTGTGAGTTACAGATGACATCACTGAAGTAAGTTGCAAACAAATGCCACAGTGCATCAGGGTGAGAGGGATCCTGGGCTGCCCCCTCCCCACCACCCCGGCCCAGAGCAGGAATTTTCTTTCCTCTACAATGAATGAGATGACGCTAAAGTCAGAACAGTGGCAACTTGAGGTCAGATGCAAGGCAGAATGTAAACTTTAATGACTAGCTCACTTTTCTATCTGTCCTTTCCAACATTCCTCAGTAGGCTGAGGTACTGTGTCTTCCCCAGTGGGTGGACAGTTGAGTTCCTGATTGTTTCTGAGAATACACAACTTCCATTATTTTTGGAAAGCCTAACTAAAGAGCAGAAACTTTTCCTGCAATACTTCTTGGCCTGTGGTTGCAAAGTGGCGGTTATAACGAGAGCTGTTAAGATCAACGTACCTATTTCCCTTCTAGGGCTGGGAACAGAAGTACATAGAGTGTTCTCAAATGAAATGTCCACACACATTCCTTTCCCCAGCCCACAGTGTCTGGTTACGGATCCCCTACAGGCCTGTGGGAAGTCAGGAATACTCAGCCACAGCTGTCCCTCAACACATGCCTTGTGAGCCCTTGAGGCCCAAGTTCCTTCTGTGCTAATTGCCACTTGTCAAGGCTGCCAGCTTCAATTCATGACAATTTATCAGTGTGTGGTTAATTGTTTCCTTCAAAGAGAAGGGGAAGAGTTGATTGAAAATATTTTGGACAAAGGAGACATCTGAGAGATTATTTAAGAAGTCTCTGTGATAAAGGCAGGTCACAGACAGAGCTGAGACTGCAGCCCTGCCAGAGACAGAGTGACTCTGGATGATGGGACACGCCTCCTTAATGATAGGACATTGTCTTCTGTCTGGGAGAAATTAGAAGTGACCGCACTTGGATACAGGCACAGTGCAAGGCATCTTCAGTTCTCAGAGGCACAAAGAATTGAACTTTCACAATTTGTTCCAGTTTTTCTTTGGAGTTCTCTTTCTGATTCTTTTCACCGAATCCTTCCCCTTTATCTGTTCTCACTACTTTGGCTCCTCCACAGACTGAAGAAATTGTTCCAGGCAGCCATGAGTGGTTCTCTCAAATCATCCTGGGCTTCAGGGGACAGGACAGAATGAATCAGGAGCCCATGCTGAGCCAGAAGCTTCCTCAGCGATCTGAGGCCCAACCTGTGTATGGGGGTATGAGGAAGGCACAGGAGGAGGGCCCTGGTAAGAGGGGCCTCTCACCACTCCTCTGACAGGGACTTCTTCAGGTGGGACCCCCCCCACACATACACCCCCCCCCATTTCAGACAGAGGCTACCACTACTCACCATCACACGTGCCTCCACTTTGCACACATTCCATCTGCCCTCCCAAGACCTGCTCCTCTTCCCCATTTCAGAAGAGGAAGTTGCCATGACCCACTCATAATAATCCTTGAGTCTTGGTCTCCCTCATCTGCTCACCAAAGTTCTGCCAATTTAAAAAAGTTTCACCAATTCTCACTCACATCTTCATCAGTTCTACCCTGAACTAAATCTTACTGCCCTGGTGGATCCCATTATCAAGCATGCCCTACAAGGTCTTCCAAAGGCTGGCCTCTAGCCACCATGCCTAACCCAAGTCAGGGACCCTCTGCAATGTGTCTATGGCTTCCCTCATGCAGCAAGTGCCACATTTGCTGCTCCTGCTGTCGGGAGAACAATATGGCATCCCCATGAGCATGTCTTAGAACTACTCCATTTCCAAGGAACCTAGTATTTCACCAGTGATGCCGGAGGGGAGACCGAAAATGGGGGAGGAGTCTGTTCACCCACAGAAACTTCTGAATGAGAGCAACATCTGATGAGGTAATCCCTGTGCTTCAGAAAGGAACACCTACCTTTGTCAGCTGCTGCTCGGAGGAGAATCCCAAACCAAATACCGTGTTTGCTCTGCTGTCGGCCCACTGCCCGAACTTCTGAGAGGTTTTGGTGAAAGTCATATTCGGGGTGATTGTGCTGTTGATAATCACCTGCAAGAAAAGAGCACAGAGCACTGAACCAGAACACACAGTGCTCTTAAACATCTGCTGGTGGCCAGTGGCCACAAAAAGCTTCCTCTGGCCTCACACAACCCATGCCAGGGCAGATATATAATAATGAAAAGGATCAATTTCAGATACTTAACAACAGTCAGCCTAGAATAAGATCTGATGCATTACCAATGGGGAAACAAACCTATTGGTATTGCTATTTACTGTCCCAAAGTTGCCAAGCTTCAAAGTGTACTAATGGCCATGCACAGTCTCAGAACTGCTTGACACACCTTTCCCCCTGCACTCCAGAGCCCAGCTCAAACCATGGCTGATTCTCCACCAGCAGGTGTAGCACCAAGGGGAGGAGAAGGTCCACTCGGATTAGGAGAGTTTGTAGAGGCTAATTCATAATGAGACTAGTTAAAGAAAGGAGTGCAGAGGCTAGAGATGGAGCAGGCAGGCCTGAAAAGGGAGGTGACCTTCTGGTGAGAGTAACAGCCAGCAAATATGTCCCTTCAGGATGGAAGCCACAGGAACAAGTATCTTCTCTTTCATCTGATCTCCCCTTGCCTTTGGCCAAACCAGAAGCCCGAGGACCTGGAGATCATTGATGTCATCTGCAGGCACTAAGAGCAGGGTGACAAAGGGTAGCCAATGGATCTGCAGAGGTGAAACCATGGCGTCCAGCCTGTAGTTGGTTGTTGGATTCACTCATTAATATTCCACAAGCATTTTGGGGCATTCACTATGTGGCAGGCAATCAGCAAAGCAGAGATGCACAGTTAGGAATCAGCTGAGATCTGCCTGCTGTCACTGGACTTGGTCAAGGAATGGGGGTGTGGAAATGCGGATGGAAACCATGGGCTGGTAGAGGGGATGTTTCTGAAATCTTGCAGGGTGGTGGGATTCTGGCTCAGATCTGGGCAGGTTGCATCCTGGAACTGAGAAAGTTTTAAGGAAAGCGTGTGGCTGGGAGCTGGATCAGAACCAATCACAGGGCTCCTGCTCATCCGTCTGTCATTGCCAGGATCCTGAAAGACCAAAGCAATGCCTAGGCCCACTGAGAACTTTAGATCTTGATAAAGCTTTCACTGCACATCTAGGGTCTTAGGCCAGAGGTCCTTGAATGGTAGCAAACCAGGGATGACTAGAGAGTATAGGACACAGCTCTTGGGCTTGTCCCAAACAGGCTGCCATGGCAAGAGGGACTCCTATTTCTTTAGAATTGAACAGTTTCTAAGGTATTTTTCATGCGGTATTTTATCTAATCCTCATGTTTAAAGAAGGGGAGCTTCATAAGCCTGTGAACTCATCAGTTTTAGAGAAGTTCTCGAACATTTCTTTCCATAAATATTGCTTCTGCTCCATTGTCTCTCCTTGCTTCTCCTTCTAGGATTCTAATGATGTATTTACAGACCTGGCAAGTATCTCTAACATTTTTTACACTCACCAATTGTCATCACTTCTCCTGTTCTTACTGCTTCGACTTGGGTATTTTTTTATTGATCTCTTTTTCAGTTCACTAATCTTGGCTGTGGATGTAGTCAATCTATTAAATCTATCCATTCAGTTTTTAAAAATATTTTATTTATTTGATAGTGTGTAACACACACACACACACACACACACACACACACACACACACACAGAATGGGCATACCAGGGCCTCCAGCCACTGTAAACAAATTCCAGATGCACGCACCTCTTTGTGCATCTGGATTTATGTGGGTACTGGGGAACTGAACTCATGTCCTTCTGCTTTACAGGCAAGTGTCTTAATAGTTGTGCTATCTCTCTTGTGGAGATTGATCCCTGTCCTTGAGTTTCTTGGCCTACGAAATTCACATATCTTTAAACTAAGTAAAAGATTCTTTTTCAAAATAATTTATTTATTTGAAAGATAGATAGAGGGGGGGGAGAATAAATGGATTTGCTAGGGCCTCCTGCCACTGCAAACCTACTCCAAGCACATGTACCACTTTGTGAATCTGGCTTTATGTGGGTACTAGGGATTTGAACCAGGCTTCACAAACAAGCACCTTTAATTGCTGAGCCCCAATTAATATCTATATCTATATCTAATATATATATATAATTTGTTTGAGAGAAAAAGAGATTTATTTTTTGACAGGGTCTCATATAGATCAGGCTAGCCTCAAACTCACTATGTAGTTGAGGATGTCCTTAAACTCCTAATCCTCCTGCCTCGACTTCCAAGTTCTGATAGTGGAGACTTAGGCTTGCATATCCAGCTAGCAAATCTTGAAGGGGAAGCTGGCCATGCATTTGTAGTCACTCAAGCCTCCCATTTTGTCACTCAAGATATGTGATCACCAATATCCCTGCTGGTGTCTCTGATAGCAGCAGCCTTTCCCTGGGACCCAGGCTGTCTGCGTGTGCTGCCTCGAACTGGCCCTGGTCAAGACAAGGTGCCTAGGTGCTCAGGGTTTGTTCTCTCCTCTCTCTGGTGCTTTTGTGTCTGTGTGTTTCAGAAAACTTGGAAGGGCTTTGCTTTCTACACACTGTAATCTGAAGAGAATTCTATGTCTCTCAGAAGTGTGCAGCTGAATCTTTACACTCTGGCACAGACTTGGAATTCAGCAAATGTCTTAGGGTTGGAAAATCAGTCTTGTTGGGGCCTCTCAACTCTTCAATTTTGTGATGTTGTTCCTGTGCCATTGCTAAGTGCTATGCTGATTTTTCTTTACCCCCATGGTAAGTATCTCTCTTCCAGAGCCAAACCCTAACCTTCGGCCTACACCCAGAATTGGCAGAGGTTCCCAGGACAGAGGCTGCTAATCTTAGCTCTGAGTGGTCCACAGCCCTCTGGAATTTTGATCTCTGTAGCTCATTATTTCTATTGATCTTTGATGCATTTAAATCATATTTACAGGTCTGGGAATATAGCTCATTGGTAGAATGCTTGCCTTGCATGTATGAGGCTCTGAACTCAGTCCCTAGTACTGCCAAAACTTTATACATATTTACTTGTCCCCTACTTGTTATCAAAAGGAACGCCAGCTTGTTGGAAGCAATATAGCTTACTCAGAAGCAAAGTGCTAAATCTTCAGAGATACAATTCACAATGCATCTCAAATAATATTCTCGAATATTTATGGGAAGCATGCAATCTTTTATAAGATTGCTGTTTATGTCAATTAAGCAAAACCAGGCTCAGACATTGCAGTCTAGCTTGTTGTATGGCTTTAAGCTCAGCCACTCCCCAAGTCTTCTACATTCAGAGCATCAGCCTCCTGCTCTGTCTCTTTTCTTTCCTGTAGCATGTGAAGCAGGGCAGGGAGAGCTGAGAGGCATCAGATCCCAGCTTACTGCTTATGTCCACTGACTCCTCACCCTACTTCCTTCCCTCCTGTCTCTCAAGAGCAGGGCCCAACACTCAGCCAGATCTAAGCTTTCCAAGCCTCCTGGGCCCCATGTCTTTGTCTCCAACCCTAAGACATTCCTCCTTCCTACACAACTATGCAATTCAATCCCACTGAAGGCCCAGGTTTGTGCACACTTGGGACACAAGTTGCTAGTTTTCTAGAACTCTTGAGGATTTTGCAGAGGGGGTTGTAGCATTTTCTTTTCTTTTTTTAATATTTTATTTATTCATTTTCAAGCAGAGATATACAGAGAGAGAGAGAAAAAAAAGAGAGAGAGAGAGAGGGCACCAGGGCCACCACCTTGTGGGTCTGACATATGTGGGTACTGGGGAATTGAAACAGGGACCATAGGCACTAGAGGCAAATGCCTTAACCGCTGAGCCATCTCTCCAGCCCTGTAGCATTTTCTTTATTCCTCCCTGCTGGGGAGTTGCACTGATCCTGAAGCAATATAGCTACCGCCCCCTAGCACCCGCATCAAGGTGCAGCACTTACAGAACACAATCTGTAGAATCCCACTGGCTGGAGGTCAGCCAGGAGGGAGGAAAATAAGTGTCATATTTTGCCAGGCTGCTCAGCATGGCAATTCCTGGCTCCCTGGCAGGCTCTACAATGCCCAAGCTGGCTCCTAACATATCACCCAAGGTTCTGGGACTTCCTAGATCCATACGGGAGGAAGGAAAGGTAAGGATAGCTATTATTTGCCACTATAGCATCCTTCCCCCTTGTCATAAGCACCTGAGGTCACTGTCACAGCAGTAAGCCCGTCTCTAAATAAGTGAGACAGCTGGCTGGCTCCCCTCCCAGAACACAAGCAGCATTGACCTCCACAAAAGCTGCAAGAGTGACATCCCCAACAGCCATGTTGTTGGAAGTGGCCATCCCTGGAATCTTCGCCTTCACTAACATGACAACTTGACTTTGTGCTATACTTGGCTTGGTCACCAAGATTAAGACCTCCAAGACCAGCTGTACTGAGAGAAGATAGTACGGCCTGCTCCTCTCAGCCCCCCCCCCCTTTGTGGCTGTGTTTGCCCTTGGAAGGTCTGCGTTTCTCCTAGAGACTCTAACTCAGTTTGGTCTTCACCCTCCTTAGGCATGAATGAATGAATGAATGAAACAAAATAAACACATATGAAAAAACCTTTTTTTAAGTGTTTTTTTTTTTTGAGACAGGGTTTTGCTATGAAGCCCAGACTGGCCTTGAAATCAAGATCCTCCTGCCTCAGCCTCCCAAGGGCTGGGTTTACATGTGTGCACCACCACGTACAACTGAAAAGACCTCTTGTCTGCGGTGGGTCTGTGATGGTGAGTGCACAGTGCGGCTGGGTGCCATGCACTTCGAATCAGATACCCTCCTCAAACTCATGTGTTTTGAAGACTTGGCGGCAATTTTAGCTGGAGCCTTGATGGAAGAAGTCTGTGGCTAGGGGTGGACTTTGGGATATTGTAGTTCAGCTTCCCCCTTGCCAGAGCTCAGCCCACTCATCCTTACAGCATTGTCCACATGTTGTGGAAAGATATGATGTCCAGCCTCTGTGCTGTTGTCCTTTCCCTGCCATCACGAAGCTTCCACTATAAGCCAAAATAAACTCTTTCCTCCCATCAGCTACTTAAAACAATGTTTGTTTGTTTATTTGCAAAGAGAGAGGTGGTGTAGACACATGTGCCACTTTGCTCACCTGGTTTGATGTGGACACTGGGAAATTGACAGGCTATCAGGTTTTGCAAGCAAGTGATTTTAACTGCTGAGCAATATCTCTAGCCTCTCATCAGCTGCTTTTGGTCAGGCGTTTTGTCTCAGCAATGCAAAGGTAACTACAAGAGGTGGTCAGGAAGAACATGAAAACCTAAGAGACTGAGGGAAGTTTAGTTTTGGATAAGTGACTGAACCTTGTTCTTGAAGACTGGCGATAATTAAAGTGCAAGGGTTGAAGGAAATAAATTATACACTCGGTTTCACTGGCAATGTGGAAACTACATCACCGTTATCAACATATATACTCACCACATCCAAAATATGTCAGATGAAGAGCTGGGGCTTAGTGAACAAGAACACTTGCTGAACAAGCATGAGAGCCTTAGAGGATCTAAGTTTGATCCCCAGCACCCAGGTGAACAGAAGGGTCTGTAACCTCAGTTCTGTGAGGAGCAGAGACAGAACTGCTGGACTTGCTGGTCAGCCAGTGTGACTGACAGAAAATGTTCTCCTCTAGCTTCTGGATGCATATGCATAGGGCATTTGCATCTACACATACATATCACACTGCATACATGTGCATATAAACACACACATGCCCACACACACGTGCATGCGCATGCACACGGTCAGATGATACCAAGAGTTTGGCCAGGAGGATGGAGGACTAGGAGTCAGGCCATTAGAAAAACATTGTGGCTTACTTTCCAGTAGAGTTTAAAATGCACTTTCCTAAGACCTACCAATCCTTCTCCTAAGCACCTGCCTGCATGAAATATTTGCATAGTGTATATATGTATGCTGAAAATGTACAGGCACGCTCACGGTGTTTGCAAAAGCAGCATTCCCCACAGAGGAATGGATAGATAACCCATGGTATATTCGAATAACAAAATGCTGTCTGGCAGGAAATAACCAAGACTTCAGGAATCAACATGGATTTGTCTGTCACCAAAGTGTAATGTCGGTGGCTTTACCCTGCTCCTGCCATATCAGACTGGAGCTCGCTGTACTCTCTCCTACGTTCCTTTCTCTCTAGGTGGGCTTCTCAAACCCCCCTTCATTCCTTGGGCAAGAGCTCTGCATTTCTTCCTCCATTTCTGGGAAGCCTCCTCTTGGGCATGAGCTCTGTCTTCATTTCTCTTAAATTCTATATATAATCTAATAAAACCTGCAAGCTTTAAGAAATGAATTATTGAATTTAATTTAAAAGGAGGGACTCCAGTATGGGTCTATTTATGTAAAAATTTAAAACAAGCATGGTGGGACACACCATTAATCCCAATACTAGGGAGGTAGAAGTAGGAGGATCGCTGTGAGTTTGAGGCCACCCTGAGACTACATAGGAATTCCAGGTCAGCCTAGGGCTAGAGTGAGACCCTACCTAAAAAAAAAAAAAAAAAAAAAAACAGGTAAAACTATGTAACTTATTGTTATTTAAACTATATTCCTCAGGCCAAATCCTGACAATAGCTTGTTTTTGTAAACAAAATTTTATTGGAATGCTGCTATGATTATTTATACACTAGTCTATGACTATTTTCTTGCTACAAAAGAAAAATAGAATAGCCATAACAAAGACCATAAAAAATTTACTCTTTGGGGGCTGGGGAGATGGTTCAGCAGTTAAAGGTGCTTGCTTGCAAGGCTTCCTGGTCTGGATTAAATTCTTCACATGAAGCCAGACCCCAAAAGCGGCACAAGCATTGTGCATTTCATTTGCAGTGCAAGAGTGGCAAGTGTATATGTATGTTTCTTCATGTTTCTAAGCATACAGAGAGAAGAAAAGACAATGTCATTTATTGAAAACCTACTGTGTGGAAGAAATCTTCCAGATGCTCAATCCTCTTAGTAGAAAGTTCTCTATATTTACTCAAAATAGGAAATTACAACAGGGGTTAGAAGATGGGACTTGGACTGTGCTCTTGGAAGCATTTTACACCCCAAGCAAGTCAGGGTTTCAAATGCTCAGTCCTCTGAACCACCAGGATTAGGCAGGCCTTGGCAACACAGCAGGCACTGTTAAATATTTGTAGAACAGATGACCCAAAAGGTCTCTTCCAATATAGGTTTTCTGTGATACTATAAATAATTGAGAGACAAGGGCAGGAGAGTCATCCAGAGCACCTGGGAGAAGCACCTGCTTTGGGCAAGCAGGCAACTCCTTATGAGGATGCCAGCAACTAACTCTGTCCACAAAGAGTGCCAGCAGCACAATGAAATAAAGGGTACAATAGCTCAATTAACAAATACTCTGAAAATGACTTTCTTTATAATAGAGTTGGCTGTTCTGCTCCAAACCCACCATAAATCATATGACTGTTGGTATGAGCCACCTGGTGCGTGTAGAATTCTGAGAAGCTGGGAGTTGGATTGCCCTGATGGCCTCTATCTGTCTTTCGTCTCACCTTCCTCAGCTTCCCCTTGATGGTGTTCACTCTCCTGTGCACACAGCATGCCTGCTACAGGCCTGAATTCACCATGGTTCACGTCCTCGACATTTCTGTGCTATTGTCCATTCTGGCTTGGTGCTGAGACTCCAAAGACAAGCCACCTAAGCCGCCACTCCAATGCTACCTGCAAAGAGCTCATTCACCAGGCAGCCCACACAGACATGCAATCACATCATCCACAGGGCTTGGGTGATTCTGAGGCAGTGTTCACAGCAGGCTCCACCAGGTCACGTCTTTAGGCAACCACAGACAGCTACATGTGGGCTGGGACTATGGCTCATCAGTTAAAGGTGCTTGCTTGCAAAGCCTGCTGGCCTGGGTTCAATTCCCCAGAACTCACATAAAGCCAGATGCACAAAGTGGTGCATATATCTGGAGTTCATTTGTGGTGGCAGGAGACCTTGGTGTGCCCATTCTCATATTCTTATTCATTCTCTCTCTTTCTCAGCAAAGAAAGATTTTTTAAAAATGAATAGCCACAGGCCACACTGCTGCTGAAGAAAGGAAAAGTCTTCATGTTTCAAGAACGAAGACTAGGTTAGCACCAGCTCTTCCTGTGATGACCAGCAGCCATTGCTCTCAAGTTCATGGGGCCTTCAGGTGCATGAGGTGATGGGTCAGAGCCTGGCAGGTGGGGGTGGTCAGCCTAGCACACCGCACCCAGAGTATTCAGGCTGGATGGAAGACCAGGACTCTCAGTGGGCAAAGAGGTGGTACTAGGCCGTGGCAATAGCTGCTGCAGCTTGGAGGTCATGTCTCCACACCCCACGTGTCCTGGGAAGCTAGAGGCCCAGGATCCCATCTAGACCTGCTGTGTGCATTATACTCACTGCTCAGTCAAGAGAGGGCTCAGCAGGACAGCGGGGATGTGGAAACCACATCCAGTGCTTGTGCTGAGATCTAGTTCTCTAGGCAAACTTGTCCCCAACCACTGAGTACTGGAGGTAGTGATTAAAAGTCCAAGTGTAGCACATCCTATGCCTTCTGCTACCCTTGCAGAATGAGACTCTGCCACAGTTCTCTGTGCTGCAGTAGTAAAGCAGGAGCTCTCGCGGGCCCACGGCAGGTTGGGGGCCTGGAGCTCCTTGGGTTCCACCTTGGAATTTCAGTGGCACCCATGGCCTTGGTTACAATTCCTACTTCTTAAGTGCCTCTATCTGATGGATCCTCCACACTGAGTTAGCCCACCTTCCCGCACCTATCTGACTTCTCAGAGCCATCTCTGCTGGCTGGGACTCTACCACATGGCCAGAGCTTGCAAGAAAGGCAGAACCGTAATGATGCAGTGGCTGACACTGACAGATTACTAAAAGCCTGGCTAATAAGACCAACAGACTTGATCTAAGACTGCCGTTTTATCTACAGTTAAGCCTAGTATATCCTTGGATAACTCAACATCTAAGGATGTCAGATACACGGACAGGAGCTACAGATAAAAGAAAGCAGGTCATCTCAATTCTCCATCTCTGTCAGAATGTCCTGGAAAGAATCCAGGCAATTCCAGCTCAGAGGCACAGAGAAAAGAAGTGGTAATTACAACTGCAGCAACACCATGTCTCCCAGAAGTAAAAAAATAAATAAATAAAATTTTAGGGCTGGTGAGATCCCTCAGTGAAAAAAATGCTCACTCGCTACTCAAGCCCAAGTACCTAACTTCATCCTCTTCAGATCCAACATAAAAAACCTCGGCAGGCTTCTGTAATCCCAGTCCTCTGACAGTGAGGGGGGAGGAGAATTTCCTCGAAGCTCTAGGTGAAGGCAGCAAAAAGAACTGAGAAACCCTTCCTCAAATGAGGTGGACTGGAAAGGATGAACTTGAAAGTTGTCCTCTGACCGCCACACAACACACACACACACACACACACACACACACACACACACACACACACACACACACACAATTTTTTAAAATAAATAAAATGTTAAATGACCTTTCAGATGTTTCCTTACTACTGGCCACACGCCCCCATAAGTCTATCATCTCAATCGCTGAGACAGAAAACCAGTTCTTGAATATCAAGTTATTCACCAGCCCAGCGCTGCTCTCTGAAATGGGCAGGGACCATGTACTCCAGCAGGAAGGGTGTCAGAAAATGTTCCTCCTGCAGCCCTCCTTGCACCAACCAAGCCAGATCTGAGCTAGGCGTTGACATCAGACTGACACTTCTCCCAAACAGTGTGAACTCAGGTAGCTCCCTAACTCTGCCTAGACCTTGCCTATAAATGCAGGGCTTCTGAGCTAACTTGCTCAGTAAGAGGAAAGGTTGTAACAACTAGAAGAAGGAGAAAGAGGACCAGGAGGTCAAATAACCTTCACCTGCAAGCACCATGGTGCTGAGTACAAAGGAGGCGCTGAGAACACGTCTGGTCTCCTTGTCTGATCAGGAGACAGCAGGCTGTCATGTCTTACCTGAGAGATCTTCTAATGGAAGCTCCCTTGCTTTCTACTCTGGGTGTGTGGAGGGGGTGCCATACCTAGGACCCATTCTACTGCCCATCTCCCAGCTCCGCTGGCCTAGAGGCAGAGTGCAGGAGATGCTGAGGACAGCAGCCAAGAAGGCTTACAGCAAGGGTCCAAGCATGTCTGTGCTAAGATGACAGTTAAGTTGCAAAACAAAACAAAAGACATCCATGTGAGATGCTTCAGAGGTAGATTAATTTTACAAGCTTCAAAAAGACATGCCTCTGACTTGTTTTGTTTTAATGTCAAATGATGGGAAATAAAAATGGAGAAGTAGTTTAGATGTAAATGGGAACTTCAGGTTCAGACACACTGAATTTCAGGTCACAGTATGGGAAAACAGCCAGCATAATGGACAGGCTAAAGACGGACAGGGACTATATAATTCAGGCTTATTTATTTTTGAAGACTTGGTGGCACTTCTACAGGTATCCTTTCATTCTGTTACCAGAATCATGTGACAAAACATGGAGTAAAACAGAATAATTAAAGTACCCAGGCGGAAATATTTCAAGAAATACTAAGCTATGCACATGCCTGCAATTCTAGCATGTGGTAGGCTTGGGGCAGGAGGACTGCGGTGAGTTCATGGTCAGCCTAGACTCCAATAGTAATGCTCTGTTCTAAAAAAAAAAAAACCCAAAAGATAAACAAGAAACACTCCAAAATTATTCATAAAATCCTGGTGCCTAGTAACACCAGAACCAGACTAGAGGTGTGGCCAGTGCTTTGAAGAGTGTGGTGACGTGGCATTCTTGTACATGGTGAAGAAAGAACCCTTTTGAAAATCAATATGGCAATATGTACTCAGAGCCATAGGTGTTAATATCATGACCTGTAATATTACTTCTAGAAATCCACTCTGAGGAAATATTTCAAAGACAGCAATAGGTATGTAATGAACCACTGAGAATATCTAGTATGTATAAATGCTTAATATCTATAATAGGAAGAAATTGGATGCCATAGTGGAGAAATGAAGAGCATTATAGGTTCTTAATGCAATCGCATAGGCATTAAAATGGTAGCTATGAAGACAGTGTGGTCACAGGGAAATCTTTTATTCATTTGCTATAATTTTAAATGGGAAAGAGCAAGATATGTGATTAGACAGACATTATGATTATAATTTCTGTGTTAAGATAGCAGGATTTGGGGTACCTTTTCCCCTCCATTTTCCTAAATGTTATATTGCTTTGTATTAAAAATGAATGTGGAAGTGTTAACATCAGCTGACGGCTAATACCTTGGCTCCATCGACACTGATGATCCGGTAGCTGTTCCTGGTGACATCGTAGAAGTAGGAAACAGTGACAGCCTGCTTGCTCGCAGGCACCCAGTTCTTCTTGGTGCTGGGGTCAATCTGGAAGACGTGCGCTCGGGTGGTGAAGATGGGCTGTTCTCTGCAACAGGACAGATATGCACTGAGTTGATGGAACTTGACCTAATGCATAATTTATCATTTCTAGGCTACCCACTGCCCCAAGAGGTTTTTAAATAGCTTCTTGGCAAAGATACATATGCATGAGAACAATTAAAGTAAGAAAGGGGAGGAAAGAAGAGACCAGTGAGGAGTTTCTGCAGCCCACACTCCGTTTAGCTGTGACTTCCCCGAGGCTGCTGGACGATTGGCGTGACGAGCAATTTGCTTTGCTTCGAATGGAACTAACTCTCGATGAGTTTTCACATCCTGTCAAAGTGTCTTATTCTTTTTCTAACATCCTTTTGGCATTTTGGGGAACCAGTTCATTTTTAGGATTTTAATATATTTACTTTGGGGGATTTGGTAACGATTTTAGGATTTTGCAGCCCACTTACAGCTCAATATCATATTTCTTTTAAGTGTGCAATTTACAGCATTTTAAAAAATGACAGCATTGTTTTATAACCTTGGGGGTTCTCCTTGGCTTATTTGTGAAATCACTTAAGGATTTTACCACTTGAACAAGCCTTAAAGTTTTATATAGATATTCATGTAAAAAATCTTTTGCGGTTTAGGTAAAATTCTTCAAATCCATCTCTTCTGCTAGTCTTGTTCTGTACCATTTCTGCCTTTTTCACACCACATATGCGCTTCATGGGATTGTGAGCCCATGGATTAGCACATTATCTGTGTTTGTTTTTGTTTAGAAAGGGTTTAATTAGATCCTGACAATAGGCAATGATAAATAAGACAGGTGAATCAAAACCATAACAAAATTCACTGCATGGTCATATTTTCAAGTATCTGCTTAGCAAAGCAACACGAAGTGAGACATGGACTCATCACAAAATCTACTTTGTGAAGAAAGGCTCTGTTGGCATACTGCTTCACACGTCCTTGTAAGTGTTCCAAATAAGAGAAAACCAGAAAATCACTATCATGTAAAAATAAATTCCTAAGACAGTAAGTACTGATGAGAAATACAAAATTACATCCAAAAGCTTAATTTTGGTTTAGTCAAATTAATTTTTTAAATCCTGAAAATGTCAACAGAGATAACATAAAATAACAGGGCACCCAAGTGGACCCGAGAGCTCAGAAGGGAAAGTGAGTTTTCAGGGCCTCTCCCCTCTCCCCTCTCCCCTC